>JAFBJR010000028.1:0-67893 GCA_016785285.1 Brachirus orientalis
TTAGCTCGAAACACAACGACAAAAGCAGAAAACAACATTAACTCTAAACACAACGACAAAAGCAGAAAACAACATTAGCTCGAAACACAACGACAAAAGCAGAAAACAACATTAACTCAAAACACGACAAAAGCAGAAAACAACATTAACTCAAAACACAACAACAACATTAACATTAACTCAAAACACAACAACAACATTAACTCGAAACACAACGAATAACAACATTAACTAAAAATGGAAAAAGTAGGTACATGCTGTCAACGAGGATCATTGCTGATTGGACAGACACACTGTCTGTCTTTTAACCAGAATTAAAGCTCTGCTTTCTAATAGTAGGACACAAACTGCACTTTCAACATAAACATGACCAGTGCTGGTGATTCAGCTGCCAATTTATCCTGGATTATTTTCATGTAGGGCAAACGTACGAGATGATACTTGATATGCTGTCAGCCGTTCACAACATCACACTGGCCTTCATTCATCCAACGTGCGTACACCACTCGTTTCCACGCAAAGATCGGCATTCGCCAATATGGACGCTGGAGTCCATATTGCTTAATCTCACACCAGCTCAGGCCAGGTGTTGTGCATTTTCCCGAGCATCAGTGAACGCATCACAGCAGAGCAGAGCAGAAACACTGCAGCAGTCGCAGAGAAGACAAGAGACATGTCCTGTTCCGTCCCCACCAGTCTTCTAACCAAACCTGCACCTAATGTTTGCTAATGTTGGCAAACTCTTACGATAACAATCTGAGCCACAAGCACTTTTTATGGAAATAACTCAGAATGGTGCTGTTGCCCTGTAAGATTACACTGCAGCCTGAAGCAAACTAGTGGACCAATTATGAAACCTTTGTAAGAGCCACTGACATCCACACCATTTAAACACTTTTTTTAATACAGGTTGTAGAAATTTATACTTTGTAGAAAAGTGAACTAAGGTAACTTTATTAATGCATACGGTCAAATTCGTCCTCTACGTTTTATAGCAGTGGACGGCCGCTTAGCATTGTCCTAGCACATGTTTAAAATACACCAGGAGAAAACCCACATGAACGCGGACACAGCATTCAAACTCAACATAGAAAGGACTAGGGATCGAACCCTCAACCGTCTCGCTGTGAAGCAATGGTGCGAACCACCGGACTGTAGTCCACGCATGTGCAGTATCAAAAAAAAAAATCATCATCTCCAATCTGATCAAATACATATTTTAGAAAGGATAAAGGACGGACGGACAGACGGAAGCCTGTAGTCTCTAAAAATAAAAATAAAGTTGAAAGGAAAATGTGAATAAAGTAAAGGAGAAGGAGAAAGTGTGGAAGTAAAGTGGAGTGCTGCTGATTTGAAAATAATAGAGAAAATAGAGAGAAAATAATGGTCAGCATTAAAAGGAAGGATGGAGAAAAAGGAGGACAAATACTATATAGTGTTATAGTTGGTGGGTTTTTACACAGCCGGGCCAAATGATCTCCTCTCCTCATTCTGTAAACCTGCCTGTGAGGTTTACAGAATTACCACTAGACCGGCTGCGCTTCGCCTTGTGCCGAGAGTGGACCAGGTTGGAGCTGGCGAGCTTTCAGCGCAGCCTTTTGGCACGAAATTGTCACTGCGCCGAGCGGAATCTGTCGACACCTCCCCCTGCTGCTCCGCCACACCCACTTCAGCACACCTTGGTCTACCAAACTGCCAAATTTGCTGCACACGGTGTTGCGCCGGGCGAAATGACCGCTACGCGGGCTGCGCCACAAAATTAGTGTTTGCTCAAGATTTTGGCAACAGTGCCGTGAAATAACGCATGTTGTGATTTGGTGCTGTACAAATAAAATTGAATTTAGGTCCCCACAACATGAGGAATACCAGGCACACACACACACACACACAGAAGTGAAAAACAAAATCAGCAGGTCAATCTTAAATTGCTCACTGCAAAGAAGAAGTGATAACATCCTGTTGAGATTGGAAAAGAGTTAAAGTCAGCTCCACACGAAGGGTTATCTACAGGAAGTGGATCAGCTGTTTCCTTTGAAGGCAGACTCATGGTTGTATCAGTCAGCAGCCGCCTCTTTTCTTTTTTCTTTTTTTCCCCCCAAGGTATGAAAAAGTGATCGGCGCTTTAGCTGCTGCTGCTGCCAAAGCACATTCTCACGCGCTCTTCACCTGCGCTTCATCTACAAACATCTGACTCCATGTTTGATCTGCTCCTGATGAAAAACTCGTCTTTTCACCGCAGTCATGGAATCGCAGCAGGACTGAACATTAGATTAGGACTTTCACCGCCATCAAAAGAAGACTTTGATTAATATGAAAGGTGGTGAATCAACCGGAACTCTAACGTAGCGACACACACAAACAGCTGCTGGCACAGAGAGAATCTGTGTGTGTGTGTTCTTCTATTTCTTACCTCTTTAGACCCTTTTCCATCATAAACACTGACTTTGTCAGGACCAGTAGTCCTCATGAAGACCAAAAACCTGGTCCCAATGAGGCAGAACCTAATTTCTGAGGAACTGGTGTTAGGGTTAAGGCTTTGTTTAGGCTGTAAAAATTAGTATGTGTGTGTGTAGCTGGTTTTCCTCATGTTGTGGGGACCTAAATGTGTCTCCACACTCACATTATGGGGACTTGTCTTCCTTATGGGGACAAAAATCAAGTCCCCATAACGTAAATGACTCCATTTTAAGGTGAAGACATGGTTTAAAGTTAGGCTGAGGTTAGGGTTAGGTTAAGGTTAGGGTCAGGGTTAGGGTTAGGACACTAGTAATCATGGTTAAGGTTAGAGTAAGTCTGCAGGAAATGAATGGAAGTCAATGTGATGTCATGGAAACCAGTGTGTGTGTGTGTGTGTGTGTGTGTGTGTGTGTGTGTGTGCGCTGTCTTAGAAGCAGCAGGTAAATATTCCTCATTGAGGAGTAAATATTCACTCAGAGATTACATCACAGAATCCTTCTCTCTCTTCTTTCAGCCCATTTCTCCCTTTGCTCGTCTCTCGCTTTATTCTCAAAGGCTAAATCTCTCTCTCTCTCTCGCTCTCTCGCTCTCTCTCTCTCTCTCTCTCTCTGGTTATAGTATACTTCACTGACTACACAACTGTAATGCTTATCTACACAGAGCAGGCTGCACAGTCAGTAGCTGTGTGTGTGTTTCCAGATATTGTGGCAGCGACAGATGATATTGGACAACAAGGCTTGTGCAAAGCTTTTTACACAAAATACACTCATTCAGTTCTCTCTCTCTCTCACACACACACACACACACACACACACACACACACACACACACACTGGTTTCCATGACTTCAGAGGACATTGCATTGACTTCCATTCATAGTATATCGTTCCATTCAGTTCATAGACATAATACATTCCCTCGCCCCTTACCCTAACCCTAACCTAAACCCAATTCTAAACCCAATTTTAAAGAAGTGAGGCCCAACCAAAATGTACACACACACACACACACACACACACACACACACACACACACACTGGTTTCCATGACTTCAGAGGACATTGCATTGACTTCCATTCATAGTATATCGTTCCATTCAGTTCATAGACATAATACATTCCCTCGCCCCTTACCCTAACCCTAACCTAAACCCAATTCTAACCCTAAAACCAGGCCTTAACCTTTTTAAAGAAGTGAGGCCCAACCAAAATGTCCTCACTCTGCAATAAGTACAAGAACACACACACACACACACACTGGTTTCCATGACTTCAGAGGACATTGCATTGACTTCCATTCATTTCCTGGAGACTTACTCTAACCTTAACCTAACCCTAACCTCAGCCTAACTTTAAAACATGTCTTCACCTTAAAATGTAAGAGTCATTTACATCATGGGGACTTAAATTTTTGTCCCCATGATGTGACTGTGTAAACAGATTTAGGTCCCACGACATAAGGAACACCAGGTAGACACACAAACACAAACACATGTTCACACAGATACCCTTTCAGTCACGCCAGTCATTAAGACAGTGCTACCATTAACCTGAGGTTCTGCCTCATTAAGACCAGGTTTTGGTCTCCTTAAGGACTACTGGTCCTGACAAGGTCAGTGTTTATGAGAAAAAGTTCCTAACAAATACAAGAACACACAAACAAAGATAATGGTGCAGTGTGGCACAACAAAGACGTGAGTGGCTTGTCTATGGAAAAAGAAAAAGTAAAAAAAAACAAAACACTGTCTCTAAACCAATTTTTATCGAGTACAATTTTTCTGGTGCCACAACTTAAAGAGCAATTCCACCCAAAATTATCTGCTTTAAGAGAAGGATTTTCTTTGTTTGGACTTTGGTGCAGGAGAGTGAGTGGTTTACAAATTTCATTTTCCGGTCACAAAAGAGGCTTACTTTATGGTGATTCAATGCAACAAACATATTCGTATGACAGCATAGGTTTAAGCAGGTGAAGATTACATTGGGTTAACCCTTTAGTCACATGTTCCAGTGCATGAGAGCTACTGAGAGTAATGTGTGTGTGTGTGTGTGTGTGTGTGTGTGTGTGTGTGTGTGTCACAGTGTGTTGAGCATAGAACAGCAGCTGCGAGGTGCATTCAATGACTCCCTGTAGATTTCATCAGGTGGGCAAACAAGACTAGTACTGCAGGGTCTACATGATGCATTCGTGGAATTACTTCTGCAGACACACATTACGCAGACCAAAAACCAAATACGTCCTACTACTGCCACCTTGTGGCAATAGATAGATAGAAGATAGTGATTAGGTTACTGGAAAAGTATAGAAATGCACTCATACCACAGATTATGGTGCCAATCCCAGCTGACATAAGGTGAGAGGCGGGGTCACACCCTGGACAGGACACCAGTCCATCGCAGGGCGACACAAAAGACCTCAGGGCAATTTAGAGAGTCCAAATCTGGAAACTGGACAAAATCCATGCACACACACTGGGAGAACATGCAAAAAGGCCATTGTTTCTTGACTTGGTTGTGAACCCAGGTTTTTTAATGCAAAGGCAAGAGTGCAAACCAATACACCAACCCTGTAGTCCTCTGTGAAAGTGCACTTTTTTTCAAAAACAATCACATTTTACAATATTGTTATTGGCATTTTTTCATAAAATATCAGGAAGGTGGCTGAATATTTATTTATTTTATTTTTTCCACATCAGATTTTTTTGATCACTGAGGTGACAGGTCTTTCAACTGATTTATTTTTTCCTCAAAATTATCAGGATTTCTACCAGGCTTAAAAATAATCCACTGTTCGTCAACTTGTAAAGTCCACCATGTTCTCGCACTTTTGCTCCGAGGTTCTGGAATTCTGAAAGACCAACCCCTCCCCACCCCACTCTTTTTTTATTTAAATTTTCCCCCCTCCCCAGGAACACCTTGTTTGCCACAGAAAAGTTTGCAAACCAGCACAGGGAGCTCGGCAGGTCTCAGAGGTCGTGATAAGCTATTAAAGGAGGCCATTTATATTTCATCTCAATCAGAGCAAATCCACCCTAATTAAAAAACGACTAAAAAAAAAAATATATTGTAAACTACTCAACCATAGCGGGCGACTTTGCTTTACCAATAATCAGGTAAAATCATTAATGAGCAAGTGCTTAATTTCCCTCCTCACTAAGTCTTCTCTCTCTCTCTCTCTCCTTCTCTTATGCATTTTTATTTCCTTCCGAGAGAACGCGGCAATAAAACGACGAGAGAAGTTGCCGGGGTGAAAACCTTTAGCGCTGGGAGTAATTACTTCTCTTTGTATCTTTCTTTTTTTAAATTCATTTTAATCACGGGTGTCAGCATTGCCTGTAAATGTCCACTTTCTGCTAATCTGAAGTAATGTGGCTGCTAATGAAGAGGGAACTAAATGTGTTGAGCCAAGTGGCCTCTTGGTTGTGAGAAACTCTGCCGCTGGCTCGCTTACACGGTGGTCAAGGGTACATGGGCAGGTTCACACACACACACACACACACACACACATGCAGGTTACTGTACATTCAAGTGGCTTAATAAAGCACTTTTGTTCACACATAAAGTCTGGCATTAAAACAAAAGTCAAACAGCGACATAGTAAGTGTATAATTAACACAGCAGGAATTCTCTTCTGATTTCTTCAAAATGATTCAGTGTGTACAGTTTAAAGGTGCACTGCGTAACTTGTGCAACTACTTCTCTTCTGCGTAGCAACTACGAGAGCTGGCTGAGGGACGTTTGTGCATGTGTACAGCAGCAGCAGCAGCGGGCGGAGACAAGAACAGGTTCATCCTGTCAGGATTTTCTGCGCGGTAGAATTCATTTCTGAAACTTTTCCATGGATGTTTCTTTGCGTTTCAGTCAAATTCCAACCTGTTTGTTGTTTCCACCATCTGTCTAAACACTGCTATATGGAGAAAGAAAGTGAGCTTATTTGATGCTGGTTTGAATGTAACGGACATTTGCTTATCTTTACATTTTAATTCCTGGTGTGAATGAAGGTCTGCATTCCACACCACTGATATTCTGGATTAATAAACCTCTTATTTGTTTAATGTTACACACTTTTTGTGAACTTTTTAACTTACTTTCAACTTACTTTTTTGGACATAATTCCCTTATGTTAGCTAAAAGAGTGGTTTAAACTCTAAAACCTTCATACACACAACCACAGACACGTAAATAAAACAATTTGACATCTCACACATATCTGTTGTTTGCAGACTCAAAAAAGTCAATTACACCATATCTATTCCAGTTAGCAGAGCCATGCTACATGAACTTTGTTCCAGGGGGCAGCTTCACGATACAACTAGCATGAATAGACTTATGGTGCTTTTCCACTGTACATTTCTGGCACGACTTGGCTCGGCTCTACTCGGTTTGGTATCATAGTTCCTGCTCGGCGTGGGTGAGGATCGTCATAGCGAAATAGTCATGAAACGGCCATGACGGTTTTATACGCGACACAAACACACAAACCAATGACTTTGTTGGTTTGAGACCAATCGGTGGCCAGCAGTCTGTCCACGTCACATTGGTTTTGGCTCAGCTCGACTGGAACCTTGACAGAACAGGTACTAAAAAAGTACTAATGGAAAAGCAAAAAAAAAAAGAAAGAGCCCTGCTAGAACTATATAACACAAAAGTGCCATCACACAATTTCATATTGGTCCAAGGATTTCTGGCTAAAAAGGCTGGTGCTAACAGTCGTAAACAGCACCAGTGGCTGCCAGCGCAGTAAAACTGTAACTAGCGTAGCAGCATGATAGCGATAAACCGGTGACTCAGAGAAAAAAACAAGAAGTGATTTTGTGATTGGTTTTCCAAATCACTGCAATACTTGCTGCTAACATCATTCTTAATTTTAAATGAGAGTTAAAGGCAGCTTTTATTATAACTAGTAGTTTATAATGTCAGTTTACTTTCAGCTGTGCATGTAGCGCTATGTAATTGCTAGCTCTGTTACTTTGGTGGAGATCCTAATAAAGTTTCAGTTAAAAATAAATCAGTATATTGGTAATTTATAATGAATATTCGTCCATTTGCTAAAAAGGTAAAATGGTGATTTAGAAACTGAACAAGAAGTGACAATAAAGCTTAAATATTAGAGCTTAGACGAGTGCCATCGTGTGTTTTCCACCTCAGCAACTCTTGGTTGAGTTTCAAGTTTGTTTACTTGACATTACAGATGTTTTATGCTCATTTATTCTCTCTCTCTCTCTCTCTCTCTGGAGCAGAGCTTTTGTTTCAAACGCCAGACACAGATGACAAAATAAATGTATTACCATGCAGTATGGACATTCAATTACCGAGTCCTATGGCAGCAAATAAAGGGAAATCAACAATGAATCAACTGCACACAATCTTCTACCTATATACAAGAAAGCCTAACAGTTTACCCATGAAATGTCTGCATAAAATGACTTCTAAATAAAACTTCCATTTTCACAGCAAGACGTCAAGATGCTGCCGCTAGCTGCTCCATGCTGTTTCCAACTGCTGACACACACACACACACACACACACACACGTTCTCTACAACAACACACTCATACCTCCTTAACAGTTCATCCCGTTGCAGTCCTCCAGTCCGCCATTTTGAGAGATCCCAGAAGAGAAGTAGAAAGAAATATCCCAAAATGTCTGCCTCGAGAAATGAACTCAACGAACGTAATCCAACAAAACAATTTCATTTAAAAAAAAAAAAAAAAAAGAGAGAGAGAGAGAGAGAGAAAAGATATTAATTTTTTATTTTAAAAAAAAGTTATTTTATTCTTTTTTTAAAAAAAAGTTGGAATCCAATACTTGGCTGGTGTTTTGGAGAAAGTTTCGGTCGGAGCGTTTTCATCTATGTTGAGCTCGGTTACTTTCCGTGTGCTGAATTAGTGTGGTGATGTTATCAGCTTCTCCTTGGCGGCTTGATGAGCTTTGTGAAAACTCATCCCTGGGGTAACGCAGCTGTGGGCCCATAATAATGACATCTCTCTCTCTCTCCCTCTCTCTCTCCATCCCCCCTCGTCTTTTTATTTTTCCACAGATTTGTGCGTGTGATACAGGCCTCGATGAGAGACCAAGCGCTAACCTTTACTGCATTGGCTCACACTTAATCCCGTCACACTGGGACACACACACACACACACACACACTCAGCTACTCTCCTCAGGAATCTCCATTGACTCCCATTCATTTTGGCAGCCCAAAAAAAAGCATTACCACCGATCTTAACCATGACCAGTTAATGCCTAACCTTTGACCTCAACCTCACCACAATTCACATCTCAGCCCTAAACTTAACCAGTTCCTCAGAAATTAGATTCTGCCTCATTAACAAGATGTTACGGTTTGTTTTTAAAGCAAATAATGCCCTTTATTTAACCTTTATGTGGAAAATAACCTGCTTTAACCTTAAATATTCATTTAGACTGACCTTTACTAACTAGTCACACAGTTGTACTTTCCATTCTCTCATTTTATTGAATCTGTTTTGTTGTTTTGTTGATTCCTATTTCCTTCGGTTTGATTGTATGTGTTATTTCTGCCCTTTCATTGTATATTATTTCATGCAAAGCACTTCTGGATGTTATGATTGTCTTGTGTCACAAAGTCCCAAATTCAACATCGAAGTTTGAGTCTGTATCTTAAAATAAATATTTGGGTTTCTTTACTTGAATAACCTCTTTCTTTTACACCTTCGTGTTCAGCTGTTGGTGAAAAGACTGAAACGGAAACTGGGTTTTTATTTTGAGGCCAAAGAAACAACATTTGTGTCAGTGCTGCATGATTATGGTGATATATGTATGTGGCCTCTCAGAGCTAACATGCTCTTATGGTTGCGCAAATAAACATTGATTGATTGATTAGGACCAGGTTTTGGTCTCTGTGAGGACTACTGGTCCCGACAGGGTTAGTGTTTGTGCCAGAAAAGACACTCACATGCAGAGAAAGAGAGACAAAGGATAACAACGCACAGACTCGTCCGACATTACTCTGCGTGTTTTCTTTCCCATTAAAGTCAATCACAAAACACAGTGGGGATCACAAGTGCAATTATATTCACATATCTATTTAATTCACACAAAACTTAGCAGATCTACACAGTTTTAAGCACAAATAAACTTGTGAAAAGTTGGGTGATGGATTGTTCAAGACACAAAATCAACGGCACAGAATTTTGAATAACACACTCTCCCCGTTCACAATGAGCACAGCATGATTTAGTGAATTAATTTAATAAAAATGACCGGAAACAAATCTCCTGTCAGGATTAGACTGAGGTGGATCTCAGTCATTTTAATGAATAAAAAGAAGAAAAGAAAAATAATAGATACCTGAAGCAGAGAGAAGAGATTAAACTTTAAAACGTCACCACTTCACCTCAAACTTTAGAACATCTATCAGACAGTCGGAGGATTTTAGGAGCAGAGTTTGTCCCAGACGAGTGCTTTCACTTCGAGTGGGAGTTTTATTTTTTTTAAATGTCAGGTCGTTGGCAACACACATTCCGTTGGATGTGTGGCTGTGACGAGGTTAACTCGAAATCTTACAATGTTGTTGTGTGAAATTTCACTGAAAATGACTGGATAGGTTTGAAGAACTCCCATGTACAAGTAAATCACTTTTTTTTTTAAAAAAAAAAAAAAAAAGCATGAGGTGTGCAAAAATGCAAAAAAAAAAAGTGCAACCAGTGTGTTTAACAAGAAACACTCACCTCATCTATACAAATAAATTTAATTTAATTTTAATGTAATACGGAAGAGGATTAAAGTGTAGAAAAAATGAATAAATAAATAAAAAAATAAAATATGTTAGAATGCTGACTTCTTTCTTATACTAATGTGACTTAATGCTACACAAATAAAACTAATTTCATTTGATTACAGAATTATTGTTTCAGTTTTATTTCTCCTTTTGCATGTTCACTTGTTGTTTCTACCCTGGAATCTCAAGGAGCTGTTTATATGTGTGTCTAATCTTTTGTGTTCGGTCCCTGTAGGGCCTTATTTTTTCAAATCATAAATTTAAAAGTTTAAATTTAAAATTTATTAAACACTTGAACCTAAAATGGGGGGGGGGGATCCTGTTTATTGCATAAAATGTAATGATTCAATGAAAAATAAAAATAAATGACAGCTTTAGTGATGACGTGCGTGTATGTGCAATCAGTGTTTGGTCACACACACGCGTTTGTGCTTCTATCAAAGTGAGGACCCTCATAGACGTAATACATTCCCTCGCCCCTTACCCTAACCTTAACCATCACAACTAGATGTCTAACCCTAAACCTTACCTAAACCTAATTCTAACCCTAAAACCAGGTCTTAACCTTTTAAAGAAGTGAGGACCAGCCAAAATGTCCTCACTCTGCAATAAGTACAAGAACACACACACACACACACACTGGTTCCCATGATTTCAGAGGACATTCCATTAACTTCCATTCATTTCCTGGAGACTTTCTCTAACCTTAACCATAATTACTAGAGTCCTAACCCTAACCCTAACCCTAACCCTAACCTCAGCCTAACTTTAAAACATGTCTTCAACTTAAAATGGAGTCATTTACGTTATGGGGACTTGATTTTTGTCCCCATAAGGAGGACAAGAGTGTGGAGACAGATTTAGGTCCCCACAACATAAGGAAGACCAGCCACACACACACACACACATAGGCTTGTGTATCAGTTCTTCTTAGGACTCTGCATTCACTTCCATTCATTTAAACAGACTAAACAAAGCCTTAGTCCTAAACTCAACCAGTTCCTCAGAAATGAGGTTCTGCCTCATTAGGACCAGGTTTTGGTCTCCATGAGGACTACTGGTCCTGACAAGGTCAGTGTTTAGGACAGAAAATGTCCTAGAGAGGAAACAAATACTATAAATAGGTCCTCAGAGCAAAAGGAATACCAGACACACACACACACACACGGTGGCAGCTGTCTGTGGATAAATCACACACATGTTCTCAGAGGGACGTCGTCATGACATTGTCTCGTACAACGCAACAATACAGTCCACTGACGCACACACACACACAGAGAGTCCTTGATACTGTCAGTGGGAGGTGGGTAGAGCGGGCAGGGAGCTGGACCCCTCTGTGCAGCTTTGGATTATGGGATAGCAGCATGATGTTTAAAAAAAAAAAAAAAAAACAGGGGTGGGGAGAAAGAAGATGATGGAGAGAAGAATCAAGAATGAGGAAAAAGTAGGTTGGAGGAAAAGAAACTTGTTGACAATGGAGGAACAAAGAATTACACACACACACAAAAAAAAAGTAATTTCAAATGTTAAAATTGTACAAATGTTGAGTTGAAGAAGAAGAAGAAGAAGAAAAATGGAAGAAAAGACTGAGGGATAAAGAATGTAAGACGATGAAGGATGAGAGGTCGAGAGAGAGGGTGGAGGAGAGCGAAGGAGTGTCAAGAGAAAGGGAGGAATAAAAATTTAAATTGACTCACAATTTGCTGTTTTTCACCTCCTTCACTTCGGACGTGACTGAACCATGGAGGAGGGAGGCGAAGATGGAGGGAGGAGGAGGAGAGGGGGAGGCTGTGGAGGGAGGGAGAGAGAGAGAGAGAGAGAGAGAGGTCACCTCAGGTCAACTTGTCTTTCAAGGAAAAATGACATGTTTTCAGGTGAATTGCACCAGTGAAGCCACATTTGTCTTTACTGTCCCTGGATTTGATTCACTTCCTGTGTCACGTGATGGACATGTGACGACGCAAACATGACACGTCTCCGGTCGGAAAAACAATCATTCGAATCGTGAAAACACACACACTGAAAGAAAACCCTCTGTATGACTGAGTGCATAGAATATGACACTGCATGTGTGTTTGTTGTACAGTAACAGCAACAGCAGCTCCCCTGCGCCATCTACTGGTGCACAGACTGGTGAAGACGCCGCAGCAGCTCCACACTTCACTTCACTTTTGGAGGGTTTACAAAAAGCACAAATACAGAAAAACAGACATTTACTCGACGCATTATTAAGTTTAAGTGAAGGTTTGGGAAGAAACGAGAGAAAGAAGAGAAAGGGGAAATGACATCACCAACAATAATTGAACAGGAGGTGGTTAAATTTAAAAATAAAAACATATTAATTGCCCAAAACGACCATCTTATCTTACAATCTAATTTGAAGAGTCTCATTCAGAAAACAGCACAACAATAAAAAGCTGAAACGTAACTATAATGATGAGGTTTAATATGGGGAAATGTAGACATATTGTATATCATTGAGAGAGTTAATAAATATCCCTGCTATTTTGTCAAAATGACACAAAATCTTTGTTCTGTTTTAAGTTCAAAATATGAATACTGCGAACACGTTATCTGTTTCACAAGTTAAAAGAAATGTATTAAAATTTCAGTTTTGGTCTCAACAAATCTGAATGGTTTAGTTAAATATACAGCACTTTAGCGAAGAATTAAAACCTACCAATGAAAGCGGATGTATCCAGTAAAAATGGACATAAAAAAATGCATCATTTATATGTGAAATAAATTCATTTATTTCCACGAGTGCAGGTGGTACAAGATTAAAAAAAAAAAACAAACAAAAAAAAAAAAAAACATTTTGTGGTTTTAATGATTATTATGATCAGGTGGAAGAAAAAAAAAAAAGGTTCAATTATTTTATTCATTACTTCATTTCACTCCAATTAAATGGAAATTAAACATTTATTTAGCAATGAAGACGGTAATCCAATATTATGGAGTCGTTATTGGTGTGAAATTCTCATGTCAGTGATTTCGAGCAGTGTTTTTTTTTTTTTTTTTTTAATGTATTCATGGCCATGTGAGGATAAAGAGTGTGTGTGCGTGCGTGTGGTCATAATGCAAAAAAAGCAACACACACACACACACACACACACATTCACAACTGCAGTGTGAGCTGATTAGTTCATTAACGCGGCAGAAAGAAAAAAAAGAGGGAAATCGCGTCCGACGACTAATTACACACAGGACGAATCTCATTTCTGCTGCTGTTCTGGAAATTTCTACCTTTTATGATAATAAAAGAAAATAATAATAATAATAATTATCTCAGTAGTATTATTTATAGGATTATATTCAATATTATTATCTGTATTCCCTAGTATTTATTAATTTATTTGTGTCATTTACCTACAACACAGGAAATGTCCCTGTATTGTACAATAAAAGCTTAATCTTTCCTCATTTTTGTTGTAATTAATACAGAGGAGCAGACGAATGTCCCAGCGTCCTCTGCGTCCAGATGAGTCCAACCTGCTGCTCCACTTGTCCTACACGTGATGACCTGATATGATGGGAAGGTGAACGCGAAAGGTTGATTGTACAGTAATGAAAATAAAACAAAATAAGCAATATATAAACCCAGGTGGTTGCAACATACTGTAATCATAATTTTATCATAATTTTCGGACAATTTCGCACACTGGTCCTTTAATTCTTGGCTGTAAACACAAAAGTGACTCAACTAAATAAAAATAATAATAATAATTTTCATACAAACAGGAAAAGCAACACAGTGTCAACTTGTTTCTAAAATAATCACAAATGCTGACGTTGTAACTTTACTGTTTGAACTTTACTGACAGACTAATTTGGGGCACTTTTTCACAGTAGCTGTCTGAATCTGAAATGTTGTGCTATATAACATATACATATTTATTTATTTATTTATTTATTTTATAAAACAGAAAAAGAGATTAAAACAAAGTCACTTAAAAGCAGCATATATTATACGACAGATAGATCGATAGATAGAAAATTAAATGATCAGTAAGTGTGAAAATGTAAGGACATATTGTAGGTTCTGGCTATACAGAAAATAAGGAATGAAATGCTTAAATCCAAGTGAAGGAACCAATCAATAGCTACGTCAACTTTTTCTTAAACTTTTTATACCAAGTAGAGAAAATACTGAGCTCTCAAAGTAACACCATTATCACCAATGCTAAAATACAGTGATGTAAAAAGGCCGAGCAAAGTCAGCTACAGACTTTTCACAGGAGGCAGATTTAATCCCAGTGAGATAATCTGCTCTCTCATCATCCTCCTCTTCCTTGCATATACTTCCCACACTCGTATAGTGAAATTAGATTAAGATGGAGCGAGAGATAAGGTGATTCTAATTAATTTTACTTATTTCATTTTCTACACACTCTGGTCAAAATTCCTCAGCTCCACTCCGATCATACATTTTCTGATTCTCCTCCAGGTGCCACCGGGAGGAAGCCTGCGTACCACCGGTGGCACACGCACCTCAGTCTGAGAACCGTGTGTCCACAGTTTACAGTGAACTGCAGTAAATATTCTTTTTTTTTTTAACTTCCTGCGCTTTTTCGAGTTCTCTGTACACATTTAAACTCCACGCAAATGTTTTGTTTTACTACATATGTTTCATTTCTGTGATTTCTCTGTACACATTTAAATTTACATCCATCTCAGGTCAATCTCAGTGTACGGTTACTGTGTTATAGGTTAACTCCAATGTATGTTCAATGTATATTACTGCTACTGGATGCTTGAATTTCCTTCGGGATCAATAAAGTATCTATCTATCTATCTATCTATCTATCTATCTATCTATCTATAGGCAACATTTACATTTTACAAGCAGAAACGCTGTAAAAATTATAAATATAAAATTCACTTTCTGTGACTATTTCAAAATAAAAGCCTGCCGGTGCTTCCCCTACCTAAATTCTATTCACGTGAAGGAGCCGAAGTGAAATGTCTGTCGCACTTGCAACAAGCAACTTGTCTCTGATTCTGTCACCACGCGGGCTGTGTCCGGTACGTGGGCCTTATGTTGCACCTCTGGATCGAGCAGTGCAAGAAACCTCTAATCTGTACTTTTCAATCCGAATCAGTACCATTGGTTTTGTTTTCTCCTCCCCTTAATTCGCAATTCAGTTTCACTGTTAATCTCTAGCTTTGACTTTATTCAACTGTGACACTCACAAATACACACAAAACAAGAAGATACTAAAATATCACACTCTTGAACATACAGCCAAAAAAAAAAAAGTACAGAAAAGAATAGGAGTTAATCCCTGAATTTAAGGGCTGGCTAAAGCCCTAACCTTACATGGGCAATAATTTAAGGGAAAGACAGATTAATCTGCAAGGTTGTGATATTAAACAGCCTGCGTCAACTCCAAATCATACAACACAACAGTCTACATGACAATTTTCTCCACAAAAATAACTGACTCTATCAACGGTTCAGGCTGCTTTAAGCTTCTTTCCATTGAAAGTGTCCGGCAGCCCTGGTGGTGAGATGAATTCTACTACAAAGAAGTGGGTTCTGCACAAGCGTGGCTTCCTACTGCTCTGCCTCATCAATAAAAGAAAAATCAGTGGCCGGCCACACAGAGATTTGACAATTCTTTCCTCCTGCAACTCAAGTCTCGCTGACTCTTCTTCTCCCACTAAGGGCCTCCTGTTGGCAGGTGACAGCTCAGAAGATAACGGCCCTTAGCTTTAGCTCCCGTGCGTGCAAGCAGGGTGAAGGTGGTGGAGCCGGAGCGGAGACGAGGGACCGAGTGGAGACAGCTTCCCCCAGCTCCTCTCACCCTAACCTGGGTGTAATGGTGTGGAGCGAGGCCCTTCACTCCCACTGAAGCGCACGGGCATCTGAACTATACACAGAGAGACAGAGACAGTGGTGGAGCTGTGTTCTCAGTTCCACTCTGCCGAACAGGCGTGTGCGTGTGTGTGTGCGTGCACGCGTGTGCGTGTTCTTGTATTTGTTGCCGAGTGAGGACCAAGAATCATAAAAACAACCTACAAAGTGAGGACAGTTTGACAAAGTGAGGACATTTCGGCTGGTCCTCACTTTTTTTCACCCCTTAAAAGGGCTTTTTAAGGGTTAAGACCTGGTTTTAGGGTTAGGGTTAGAATTGGGCTTAGGTTAAGGTTAGGGTTAGAGTTAGGGTCAGGCATCTAGTTGTGATGGTTAAGGTTAGGGTAAGGGGCTAGGGAATGTATTACGTTTGTGATGGTCCTCACTTTGATAGAAGCGCAAACATGTATGTGTGTCTGTGTCCTTGTATTTGTTGCTGAGTGAGGACCAAATATTGTAAAAAAAAAAAACCTACAGAGTGAGGACATTTTGGCTGGTCCTCATATCATTATAGGCTTTTTCCAGGGTTAAGATGTGGTTTTAGGGTTAGGGTTAGGCATCAAGTGATGGTTAAGGTTTGGGTAAGGGGCTAGGGAATGTATTATGTCTTTGAGGGTCCTCACTCTGATAGAAGTGCAAAAGTGTGAGCGTGTGTGTGTGTGTGTGTGTGTGTGTGGGCAAGAAAAAAGCAGTGTGTGTGTGAAAAAATCACACACACACTGGGCTGCCACCTCTCGTCAAACGCTGTGCAGAAGCTCTGTAGGAGTTTCAGTTCCTCCATGGAAAACACACTGAATTTGCAGGGGTATCTCTGTGTGTGCGTGTGTGTGTGTGCGTGTGCATGTGCGTGTGTGCGCATAAGTCCCTCAGAGCAGGACAACATTGCGATGACAGACGTTTAATCCCTGTGGTTGTCTGGGTTTGAGTTTAAACAAGCCAAACGCGCACAGAGTTGACCCTTCTTACAAGTCTTTACCCGACTGGAACCGCTGTCAAATATGAAAAAAAAAAATAAAATAAAATAAAAAATGAAAAATCCTCTGTCCAAGAAACAGCGTGGAGGAAGAAAGCCTCTGGCAGCGGCTCCTCCTGCCCACCGGCTGAAGTTTCAGAAGGAGGAGAAGAAGGAGGGTTTTCGAAGCAGCACGAGGCTAAAGCTTTGGGTTGATAGTGGCCTTTGATAAAAATTCACTTTGGATCCAGTTGATATGATGGAGGTTCCTGCCTGACCACAGAAACTCATTTCATTCCTATTATCTTCTATATTTGATCTCAGGATGAGGGAGAAAAAAAAAAAAAAGATTAATTCCTGAGTAGAACTCGGGGAAAAACCTGTGACATGGTGTTGAAACATCACCACCCTCCACAGAAGGACTCTCACTTCCTGTTGGATCAGTGTAGTTTGTCCTTAATGTGGAGCAAAAATGTGGACAGTGGAGTTACAATTACAATCACATTAGTTACATTTAACAAAAACTGTGTCGTTGCCTGTCTGTCGTGCAATCAACGCAGTGTGTTAATGAAGAAAACGACAGGGAAACAATGAGTGTGTGATCATCGTGGGAGTTTGAAGGCTGATGTTTGCTACAGCAGCAGCTCCGTCACTGAAAATAAACACACACACTGGTTTCCATGACTTCAGAGGACACTGCACTGACTTACATTAATTTCCGGGAGACTTACTCTAACATTAACCTTACTTTAAAACATGTCTTCACCTTAAAATGGAGTCATTTACGTTATGGGGACTTGATTTTTGTCCCCATAAGGAAGACGAGTCCCCATAATGTGAGTGTGGAGACAGATTTTTTGTCCCCACAACATAAGGAAGACCAGCTACACACACACACACAGAAATGCATCCTTGTCAAAGTAAAGGAGAAGCCGCTGAGACAAAAACGTCCCTGGGAATTTTCCTCCTCCTCCTCCTCCTCCTCAGTGGAGAACGACATACTCGCATGAGTGTAAAGAAAGACTAAAGCAGGACCTTTGTCCTGCTGTGGTTGTGATAATACTGCCATCTAGAGGTGAAAACACACACACAAAGGAGCTGCAGCTCTCATCCCACTCACTAAAATACAGTACATGAGTCATCAGAAAGGTCTTCCAAGGTCAAAAAGCGACTGAGCACATAGTTTTATTTTGTGCGTTCATTCATTTTTATTGTTTATATTAACATTGTGTGAACACTGTCATAAATAAATATAGGGGAAAGTGTTGATATAATTAATTCTGTATCTATAACTTGGGGTGGAAAAGCTTTATATTTAAACCCATTGACTGAAACAATTACTTTAACCTACTCAGTTTTGGACGCCATTCTTTTTTTTTAACATTTATTTTTTTTATGTTTGAAACAAATTCATTCACTCATGTGTGGAAAACACAAGAAATCAATGTTCTATAACCAGGAGGCCTTTATAATGTAAAAGAAATTTAAAAACAAATTGTGTTAAAAAAAAAAACTACTGTGAATCAGGAAACGAAAGAATGTCAATATTATTAATATTTGTCATTTTATTGTCATTATGAGAATTTTCATATATGTGAATATATAGAAATAAATATAGACATAAAAAGATTTCCTGAATTCTATTTTGTGTGTGTGTTTTTTTTTTTTTACTGCTTTCTGCTCTCGCTTTGTAGAAATATCTCAAAACAAAGCGTACCAAGTCAAAATCAAGTCAGAAATAATTAAATAAAGAGACAGACGGGCGTTCTTCCCCATTAACTGGTTTCATTTAAATGGGATCATCTGTGAAAGGCCCTTCAGCTTCAACTGCAGGCAGCTGAAGAGGCTCACACTCCGGTTTCCCTCCATATTCAGTGACGATAATAATAATAAAAAATCATGACTGTTCAATGCAAAGCAGCTTTATCTCACGTCGGAGTCACAGACCTGCTACGTTTCCCATGAGGTCGCACGACGACAGAGACATAATGGAGTTGTGGAGGGAGGATTTTCTCCACATTATCAACATGATCCTTTTCTCTCTCACTCTGTGTGTGTGTGTGTGTGTGTGTGTGTGTGTGCATGTGTGTGTGTGTGTGTGTGTCTGAACCATGTGTAATGACTCTGGTTAATTTCTCAGGGGAGAAACAGTAATAAGTGATCATTGACAAAAGGATTTCTTTGGAGACGTTTACATTATCTTCGCTCGGCTGCCTGTGTCGCTCTGCCTCTCTGTCACTGTGTGATTCCCCTACGACTTAAACATCCCATACATTTTTTCTCTCTGTGTGTGTGTACATCGTGTACATTATCATGCCAAAAAAATGAGGTGACAAACCTTAAACCAAACCTTGATTAACACATCACCTCTGAATATAAAGATGTTCTGTCTCAGCAAGTTCAAACACAAGGCTGAGCTACACTGCAATTAAAATATATATATTTCTTTTCACATTATTTAAACTTTGTAAACATTAAATCCAATGTGTAATTTAATTTAAACAATGGTGATAGGTAAAGTCAATTTTGGTTTAGTTTTTTATTTAAATGAATATTTTTCCACATAAGTGTCAAAATTATGAAATAAGTACGGAAGGTAGGTGGATTTGAGTAACAATAATAAAAATAAAGAGGACAAGTTTGTTCAAATACCAGAGGTGCAAATTCAGCAAAATCGGCCCAGAGTTGGCGGTCAACTCAAAATGGCCGCCTGGGTTTTATCCAGGAGCCATGATAAACACGTGTACCGACTTTAGTTCATGTACATTAAACCGTTTTTAGCCACAATCCCACTGCGAATCGTCCACGCTCATTCACTGAATCACTTTCAGATGTAAATTTTCACCGGGTGTGCCACGTTAAATTTCATGGGTTTTTGAGCATGTTTAGGCCCTCAAAAATCCGATTAATTTCAAAGGAAAAGGAAGAAGAAGATGAGGTCCTGGAGTTTCACTCACTCTCACTCATTTTCTACCGCTTTATCCAATGAGGGTCGCGGGGGGGCACTGGTGCCTAACTACAGCTGACATAGGGCGAGAGGCAGGTCGCACCCTGGGCAGGTCGCACCCTGGGCAGGTCGCACCCTGGGCAGGTCACAGGGCCACATAAAGACAGACAAACATTCACTCCTACAGGCAATTTAGAGTGTCCAATTGGCCTAATCCCCAAATCTGCATGTTTTTGGAGGGTTTACCTGGTGAACATGCAAACTCCATGCAGGCACCTTGTTCCAACCGGGTCACCAACCGCGTTTCAATTTAATTAAAATAAAATGTTGCTTATTCAAAAACTTTAAGTGATATATAGCCATTTAAAAAAATACGCGTAAGGAAAGAAAGACAGAAAGAAGGTAGGAAGGAAGGAAAGAAATGGTGTGGATCAAATGGATTCACCTCGACTGGTTTTCTTGGGACCGTCCCCCACTAAGTAATGTCTTTTTCACAGCAGGTTTTCTGACACAGTTCAACTCCACCTCTGAGGAAAAGAAGTGTCCTTACAGTCTTGTTGCTACGGGAACTTTAACTCTGATAAAATGGCTACTGAGTCACTTCGGTGAAACCCCCATGAAGAAATGCAATAATGACACAACAATCAGTTTGCTTCTAATGGAAGCAAACGTCGAAGTGCTGGCATTTAACCCAGACCAGCTCTCGCCATTAGTGGGTCTGTTCATGTCTTGTGTAGCAAGCGGCTGGACTGTGAAAAGAGCTCTGCAGCCTCGTGTCTCTGCATTGTCTATGACAATAAATAACCCACACACAGAAAAGCCTCCGTCTGCAGCGTGTGACCCTCATCTGCACTGACTGACACTCCTCTAATGCTCTTTAAATGGGCTGCAGGGCGAATGCAGTCATGTCGGAGCAAAGAGCAAAACCAGAGGGGGCAGGAAAAGACATTACCTCGGCAGGTCTCCCCCCCGCTTGTGTTTCTCTAACTGTAATTTACACTATTATGTCGCAGAAAATTAGAGAGACAGATAAAGAGGAGGAGGAGGAGGATGTTATTCCTATCATCAGAGGTCCTGGCACCACAGATGCTCGAGGCATATTTCAGCTACTGAAACAGTCTCTCAGTCATTATGTTCCAGCAGTAATTTGGTGAAGAACCTGCTCTTCTTTCAGAGTTTTTCATACTTGGCACAAATTAAATTCCGTCCACTTGTCTAGTATATAAGGTTGTTGTTCAGTAGCAAACTTCAGAATCAGATGTCCGACCAGCTGTTCCTTTTTTAGTACAACCCTCCAGAGATAAACACCACATGTTGGTTTTGGAAGTTAAGGTTTTTATTGTCTGCACTCCAGTCTATTTTTTGTTACTGGTTTTGTTGCCATGATATTAAAAAAGACACATGTTTTACCAGATGTGAGAAGTCAGTGTGTAACAATTGGGAAGATTTACTGGCAGAAATAGTGTGTTTGTCAGAGTTCCCACACCTTGGTTGACATCAAATTCAAAAACTTTCCAGGATCAGTTTCCTAAAATTCAAATAATGAATGTACTGACACAGTTTAAGCAAGTCGGGAAAGGGAGGGATGACAGGAAGCATCCTCTCACAACTAACCTTTGTATAATTATGCTACATTTTACTTAATAATAATACTAACCCTTTCTATATTTTAATCTGGTCCCTTGTTCAACTTAATGGAGAGTGAGTCTTTATTTTTTATTTAATTTGCAAATTAAATAAAATTAAAGATTTCCATAATGCATGCATGGCTAATGGCTATTCTAACAACTGAACAATGAATGAATGCTCATTTTAGCATTGCATATGTTCACCTGGTGAACACAATTGCGTGTACATATATGTACACGCAATTGTGTTGACCTGGTTTCCACTATTGTCACAAAGCTACAAAGCCAGTTAAAACCCACATGCAGTAAATGCTGATTCAGCACATTCTCACTGATCAAAAATCCATTTAAATCTGGGATTAAACAGGTTGTTCTTGACCAGTGGGAATAGAGTATATTTCTTACACACTCGACCTTTAAGAGTAATTAAATGTAGCATTTGTAGCCGAAAAGCTATCAAGTCTGGTCTACATCTTTCCATTTTTATTAACCCCTTTTCATCCATTTTGCAGGATATCCCAGAATGCCTTGAGGGAACCTTCACAAACATGGCAAAAGTAATCGCTAATTAGGTTTTTACAGCAAAAGCTCAAAGTGACTGACCACAGGAACAATGTTTTTTAGCCATAACATTGCAATGACTGACATTAAACAGGTATTTGGATTCATGCAAACTCAAGGCAATATATATATATATATATATATATATATATATTCAGTCAGACAATGTAAGGCTGGAAGAGTGGTATCAATTTTACCTGAAGGAAGTTTATAGAGAATCCATCTTCACTGTCCAGCTGTGTTTATCACCCACCAGACACTGGCATTAATGGCTTAAATGACAGTATGACAAATACCTCGGACCAAATAAGTAAGGTAGGACAAATGTGCTACATCCTCTGGGACTATATTATCAATCTCTTAAAATGTGGAACACGTTCACCAGCAGAGGTTTGAACAATTTGTATTCTAATTACTTTTACTCCATTATTCACAAATCCACTGGAGTGACAACTAAATGGGCTACACTGATGAATGACACTGAGAAATTCACTAAATTATGTGATTCATGTGGGTTAAGTGTACACATATATGAACGTTTCAGACTACATTGTCTGATGACAAAAAAAGCAAAGAAACAACGATAGCCATTGTTTACTGAGATAACTTGACTGAGCGTTGAGCTCTTTCACAGCAATCCCTCAATTTTACATTCAAACAAGGTTATTATCATTGATAACGCTTGGTGTATTGGCAGTGACAACATGCATTAGCGTAACAAACGGTGTCATCTGCACAGAATGTGCTTTGCAGTTGTAAACTGTAAATAACATTGGGCCTAGAATTGAACCTTGTGGCACACCAGGCTCCATACCGAGGACCCACCGATGACAAAGCAGTTATCAGTTTTGTTTTTAACTAATAAAAACAAAATCTCCTCAAACTTTTGCAAAACATCACAATTAATAATTTCTAAAAACTTAACAAAAGACTAACCTTTTAAAATAAATACCCCCTGACGTCTGCAGTATCTTTTTTTGGATGGAAAGTTTGTAAACCGCTGACTCTTCTGCATCAAAGTTTGCATCAATGTTTGATTTCCAGGAGGGATGGTGTCAAATAAAGATAACAAAAAAAAAGGTCAGAAGGGTTTATTGGACACTAACAGTCATGGTCATAGTCACTGAGAAAATATTTTCATTACCCTTGATGTTTGATGTTAAGGGCACATTATGTGAGGAATAAATTGCACTGAGTCATAAAATGACCATGATATGTCATCAGAGGTGTTTTGGTCCAACATCACTAACACAGTCTTAGAATTTTGACAATCGGGTTGCCAGAAGAAAATGCAGCAAACAGAAGCTATGGATTGGAAATGCCAAACATTACCAAAAGGTCTTGCTTCCCTTTAAAAAACCTCTCAACCAGAGAAGAAAAACAAGGGTCTTCAGGCGAGATGGTTTAAAATGTAGACGTCTAAAAACTAAGTGGAAGTTGAACGCCAATTCATTCCCCTCTGGACAGAAAAGCAATTGCAGAAGTCAGAAAACTCTCCATTGTTCCAAACTGGGATTAGAGTTCCTGTTGTACATAATTTACGTACACATATCCCGTTGAATTAGAGATCTGCATTGTGTCATGCATTTTATTCTTGCCATATTTGGCTGACTGGTTAACCGAATCACTAAGATGGCGTTCGGATGCGGCTGATAAAGTGCTCAGTGAGGAATATGGAGAAATAAATAGATTAAATCCGTGGTTCTAACTATTGTGTTTGCTCCGTTTTTGACAACAGTTAATTTAGTGCAACTGAGTGAAACCCAACTCTCAGATGATAATCACATGTGTGATGAGTGCAGTTGCGCTGCCTGTTGTCATCTGTTCTGCTCTCATTACTTTAATACTTTAAATGCATGCGGGGCACGTTGAAGGCAACTTTTCGCCATCAGCGTCATTAAATTCCATCTCATCCCAGCTCGTATATATATCCTCTCTTGCTCCCCCCCCCCCCCCCCCCCCCCCCCCCCCCCCCCCCCCCCCCCCCCCCCCCCCCCCCCCCCGAAACCCCTTTACATCCATCCATCACCCTTCCTTCCTTCCTTCCTTCCTTCAATCCATCCATCCTTCTCCCTTTGCCTCCTTCCCACAAAGTGGTACCAGGGGTCGTGGGTAATAAAACCCCAGGACTTGTAATTATTATTACATACATTTCCATTTAAATGCTAATGGAGCTGGTAATTATTAGTTAGACAAAACACACACACACATAAATGGTATGAAAGCAGATACATCTACAGTACACACCCACAGATATATAGGCACACACACACACACACACATGCCTATTAATAATAAGATAAAATTTCCTAATTATAATGAAGTCTGTGATAGCTGACTAGCCTCCCAGTCATTAGCGTGAATACATTTCCCTTATGTAATTATGAACATTTTTCAACCCTGTGATTAAAAGATGATTCTTGATTTTTTTTTTTTCCCCCTTCTTCTTCTTCCTTAGATAATGAGGCCAAAGAACATAGTCCCAAGGCCTTTTCTTTCACGGTCACTGCTAGAACTTTATCTGAGTGATACCGGCATGAGGTCACTGACCCATTGCATGTGTATGGGTGTACGTGTATGTGTGTGTGTGTGTGTGTGTGTGTATGACAGAAAGAACTACCGAGTACTACCAGTGATAAATCCTTCAGCACTCGAGCAGCTCATCACACGTGCCCAGATGTGCTTGAGGCTGCCGATATCTGACGGGGCCTTACAGGAAGAGGGAGAGTGGAGAGGATGAGGGAAGAGTGGGGGGGGGGGGCGACAATTTTGGTTTCTTCCTAGGAGACAGTAAAGCCCCATCCATCACACTGAGACGCCTGTCAGAAACTTTGATAAGTCTACAGATTGCATCTTGAAGGACATGCGACATCTACCCGGGAAGTTGTAGTGTCTTTGGTGCAACATTTATTCACTTTTTTTTTTTTCCCTGCTTGAAGGAAATAAAAGATGCTTCAGAGGCATTAAAGTGCTGACATGGTGATACTGTATGTGGGAGATCTATATCAGTTATAGTTAAAGCTGCAGTGTGTAGATTTTGGCAACTGGAGAAGCTGTTCACGACAGTCTGCCTCGTTTTTTCTGGTCGCCGGGAACAGAGTTTCTCACGCGTTCACTCACCGTCTGCAGCTTTTATCCTCCATATGAGGGTCACGAGGACAAAAGGTGGGGTTCAACCATCCCAGGTTCAACATACACATTCACACCTACGGATAGTTTAGAGTCCAACCAATCAAGCCCACATGCACATGAGGAGAACATGCAAACAGGAAGTGCCTTGTTTAAACCAGGATTCGAACTGGCGACCTTCCTGCAGTGAGGCATAAGTGCTAGCCACTACTCCACCAAATCGACCTGTGAACAGCTGTGCAGCATGATTTGTTTGCCAAGTCCTTTATTTCTGAAAAAAAAAAAAGGTTCTGTCAAGCAAAACTATCAGCTCAGACTGGGGGAGCACTTGTGTGTATACAGCAGCAGTGCAGGGGTGGGTGGAGACAAGATGTGTTTATCCTGTAAAACTAATGAGTAGTCTATTTTTATGGGCATTGGACATTTTTTGGGGGGAAAATTTTACATTACAGTTTTGCCACTCACCCATTCACACCCATTCACTCACACGTCCATACAGTGCCTCAATGTGGGGCACTTTTATTTTTTCCTTCAGCACAGCTGTCGGGAGCAACTTGGGTTTAAGTGTCTTCTGAAAGTCCAACCCCTCCACCACTGATCCACTGGCGCGCCACAGAGAGAATTGTGTGGACGTGCCAGACTTAATCAACATAGTGTGAACTAATTTGACAACTCATTTGGCACTTGTTACGCCAAATGACCAAGAAATGAAAAAGGCATCGCAGACATACACCAATACATTTTTAATGTTTGGACTAATGTTTAGTTTCTTCTTTTGAACAGTGTCTGACTATAGATCATCAAACAACAGACAGAATCCAACCTTAACAGAAATATTCTGAAATGAGTCACATACAGATTGAAATATTTTCTTGTGACCTCTGACCTAAACATTTTTATAACCCTCTGCTATTTTCTACTCACAGCGAAATTATATATCAACTACCCCAATAATGTATGGCTAACTGAAGGATTTTTAGGTTATACTGTGACTTCTCCTTCTCACCTGTGATGCTATAACAATGAAAACCACATAAAATGGCTGAAAATTAAAACTTTACGTTAACAGAGCAGAATTGATGTCCCTTCACTTTTTTTCTTTGACAGCACCAACACACACACACACACACACAATCACAGAGAGAGAGCTGACAGGAGCAGTAATCAACTGTGGTATGTCCAGAATGAATGATTGTCCTGGGATCAGGTCGAAACAGAGAAGCGGGGCAGGGAACGGGGAGACTGAAGTGGGCGCATGTTCCTGAAAATTGTGTGTTTGTGTGAGTTTGTTGGTGTGTGTGTGTGTGAGCAACAAAGTCATCTCCAGAGAACGAGCAGTGCAGTGAGTCATGGCCCCGCATTGATTGAGGAAACACAGTAAGTGCTCCCAATAACCAGACTGTGACAAAATATTTTGGGTGCACGATTCTGTCTCCATCTTCATCAAATCACACAGAGAGAGAGGACAATCAAGATGTACAAGTGCAGCAGTAGATTACAGAGGCAGCTGTTTGTTCAGGCACCTGTCTGATAAACGGGAGATCCTGGGCTCAAAATCCTGGCAGCGCCTTGTTGTTGATCAAAACTTTAACCATATTTCTCCCCTGGCCAGGGATTTATAAAGTAATTCCAATTTTGAGTCTGTCTGTGGGATGAAGTGGAGAATGCTGACTGACTTTGGTGTTGCTCATAAGGGGGAAAAAGAGAAAACATTTTCCCAAAAAACATAGAGTATATCCACCAAACTTGGAAACCAATATGCTTGTTGGAAGAAAAATACCATAAACATGGTAAAAAGTCTGGGTGCACTGTTGTGTATTCGCATACTCACACTACAAATTAACTTTCTTCTGTCGATTTTTTTTTTGTTACAATAAGAATGTGTTGATGACATACAGTCAAAACATTTAAAATGGCAGCAGGTCGCATGAGTGTGCTTTTCTCAAAGCCCGTTCGTTTTAACAGTTGAATAAACTGTTGGAAAACCGTCGCTAAAGGGGTCTGAATACTCACAAATGAGGAAGCCTCCTTAACACCTACATCCTTCCACAAAGGAAGACAAAGACCTGGACGACTGAGAACCTTCGCAGATAAACAGCTAAATATATTTAAAAGGTGGACCAAAAAAAATGGGTTTTTAATTTGGTTATAATTGAGTGCGTGATTGGGATTTTAATAACCTCACGACCTCAGAGCAGATGAAGCACGGCACCCCAACCCCAGGTTGGGAACCATGGGTCTAAAGTGTCTGAAGTAGATTTGGGACCAGGCTGTTGGAAAGTCAAAATGTAAAAATAGTAAGAAAGGTCTGAGAAAGTGACAGTTGCTTCTACATTTTACATTCGTTCTATGGTTATAACTGTGATGCGTTTGTGTGCAGTGTGAGTTACATGTTATGGTTGAGCATGTCGTGCGCAGCCCAGTCTAACCCCGTCAGCATGGGTTGCCAAAGCACCAGTGCAATTATGGAAAAAAAAGGTGCATGCATGATGAATTTAATTATATTTAACATGTTTTGTAACGAAAATGACCAATGTTCTCACCATTTATTTGCAAAAATGAATTGCTTTAGTGCCAGTTCTGTCAAAAAATGGTGTCAGTACATACCCTTGTGCATTATTAAGGGGCTAAATGGAAATACAGGCCCTTTCATATTGGATATATGGCTTATACCTGCATATAAATTACAGCTATTTTTCACAAGATGATCTTCTCGGCTAAATGCTTTCATAGAAGGTCCCAATGATACTCTGGTGATATCACTGTCATTTTACATTAAAATAATTACCAGTGTCATTACATTAACAGGGCCAAACTAAAGGTGAATGAATGGGAAATAGTGTCTAAGAGGACTTGGACTTGGCTAATGAAGCTGGTCAACGTGAGAAAAGTGGTGTGTGGAATTTACTTGAATAGTAACAAGGCTATACACACACGTGGAGCAGCATGAACACATTCGACAGCTACCTGAAATGAGGGCGTACCATTCTGTTTAGTCATGTCTCTCTCGAACCCAGAAAATACCTTAACCTCACTGGATCCCTGAAAATGAACAAGACTGTGCTCAATAAATACAAAAACACCACTCCCGGCTGTCTGTTCAATTTCCATAGCTTCTAAAGCCAATAACATCAAGTCGCCCAACTGTGACTAAACAATCTTGTTAGTTCACCCTCTCCCCCCCCAACACACACAGACACACACATGCAAACAAGCTTCTTACTTTAAGAAAAGACCGTCTTTCTTCGCTGCAACAGTTTTCTTTTCATTGAAATGCTGGAGAAAGGATTATTCCATCCACACACTGCTCGTGTTGTAAACCTGGACTGAGTTTGTATTATGTATTTAGTTCAACAGTTCAAGTAAAACTCTACACTTTCTTGAAAATTATTATTTTTTTTTTATGTTGCCGTGACACTTGTTGGCTCAGGCTTCCAGGTGTTGTACGTGAGAGCATTAAATGAATGAAATGGCAGAACAACGTCGAATGCCTCGTTAGCTAAGCCACGAAACAATCACTTCTCAGTGAACAGTGAGGATTTTGACACCACGACTCTCTCTCTGAATGTCTGTCGTGGCTTTGCAGGTTGTAACGAAGCTTCAATCACAAAGACCGTCTGTGTTTTTCATTAATATTTAGTCCACCGCCAACACACTTTACATCAATATCATCAGAACACATGTCCCCGAGAGCAGAACTTTTGTGGCCCAGTTAGGACCCATACCTGACTCCGTCATCTGGTCCACATACTACATGGGCCAGAACTGGTTGCCAGATCTGGGCCACTGCACATGTCAGCCAAAAGTGAACCGGAGAAGCAGAACTTGTCCACCTATCATCTGGTCCACATACCGTGTGGCCCAGATCCATTTGCCAGATCTGGGCCACAAGCTGGCCGCTCCATGGTCACATGTCAGCCAAAAGTGCACCAGAAAAAGTAGAATTGGCTCAAATATGTTTTCAGATAGTAGGCTACATTTGTTCCACTATATGTGAGCCAATTTAGGCTCACATCCACACTAGCCAGTGCCTAATGGGCCATATTTTGCCAAAGCTGGCCCACATGTGTTGTAACATAAGCAGGCCACATTTTTGGCATTATATGTGGGCCACCTTACGCTCGCTAACACATTAGCCAAATATAGTTTAACAAAGTTTGGGCCATGTTTAACGAGTCAGCAATCGGCCATATTTATAATTTATGACATGGCCCACTTTAGAGTGACATCCAGATTACACATTGGCAACAGCACTGAATATTTGCCCTAAAAATGAACACAATCTGTACGAGAATAATTGGGCTACGTGCGTGGTTTCACTTTTGATTTTGTTGGGGCCAGATGAAAGCCAGCAGTGCCACGTAATTGCCCACGGTGGCCCACGTCTGCATGCTATCTGGACTGAATGTATGTATCATGACTACAGGCGTGACCACCCAACACTCCGACAAACAAATACATGATACATGCATGAGACTGTCAGTAATGAGTTCGCTATGGTGCGGTTTGGAGCAGTACGCCTTTTGTCTGACTGGCACTTTCACATGTGCCAAAGCGGAGACAGTCAGAAAACATCTACAACACCTGGTAGGAGGACTGGTGGACGAGTGTATGGTGTCTCCTCACACTCATTTGAAGGGCCAGTTAGCTCTGACACTTCACCCTAACACTCCACCTCAACAAGAATGAGGACACACTGGACCTGACTGAACAAAAGTGAGGGAGGTTTGCGGGGTTAAGTGCTCGTGACAGACGGAGTTGGATTTACGGCTAAAATCACAGTCATCAACACAAGCACTTATGACTACAAGCTTTCCGCGAATATCTCAGCGCCAGATGATCCTGGCAGCCTTATACATTTCTAGTAAAGCGTCACACACCTTGCAGTCCTTATCCAACCAATGTCAAAGTCAGCACTGCAGACAGTGGGACCCTTAGTGAGTCACCTGCCAAGTTTGACGCCTGTCAAGTGGACTGTTATGTGACAAGACAGACAGACAGCTACTGCATTTCTAATCCAAACTAAGTCAAAGCACAAAGAGTATAATTTACTACCATAGTTGCCGCAGCAACCTGCCCACAGATCAAAGGAAGGTGAGAACAACTGTCTGTCTCTCTGTCTGTCTCCATTCATTTTTCCCATGTGAGACAGGGCAGAAGTGACTCATTTAATGACACATCTGTCACATTCCTGCCAATGTCTCGTAGGCATTGTCACCCAAACACCACCAAAGTCAGCGCTGCACACACTGGCGCTCTCAGCGAGTCACCTGCCAAGTCTGACGGACAAGACTAGGGCTGATTATTTTAGTAATCGAGTATTCTATCGAATATTCCATCGGATAAAATCTGATAAAACATACACATATCCTATTCCTCCTGTTACTTTCGCTTTGCTGCGTTTGCTCATTTTCGCTGTATTCACTGTTTTCGGTCCCGGCGTCTGCCGTTCTGTACAGCTAAACAGTTCACACACGTTACCCAAAGCGCGCTTCCGTCTTCTTCTTCCACTTTGTAGGGGACGCACAGCCTGTGACGTAAGCACGTTGTGCCACACTGAAAAGAATCCGTGCGAAACGTGAGCTTTAAATTTAATTAAACGAGTCTTCGAGGCGGAGGAAATTCCTCCATCATTTTTTGTAACGACTTGAATCAACAGAGAGAGATGCTGCAGTGAAGGCTGTGTGGTACTATATACCATTACTGTGTGTTTTTGCATGGACGAGCGCCGTTATCTCGCTGTTTACAAGGCTGTTACTGTGTGCCGTTTGACGACTTTGCGAGATTCATACTGTACTTAAAAGAAAATCACCTCGCTGCCTGATTTTCTCTTTGGTTGTCTCCGTTCGGTTTCCCGCTTCGTGTCTGTTCCTGCCTTGGGTTCAGTTGCCGACGAACAACAACGCAGTTCAGCCACTGGAACTGTCATGTTTCAGCGTAACCCATTACTGGCCACTACGATGCCTTCCAGCACGAGGCACGAGCCACACATATGGCAGCACTTAAGAGTCCTATTTATTTGTACTCACATTTGTGGAAGCAGAAGAGTAATTTGGTGTATGTATTATGCATGGTGCTGTAAATACATTTTTGCCCGCCTGTTTGTCTGACTCCATTATTTCATTGGCCAGCTGCAGGTTTTATTGGACACGTTCAGATGCCGTGAGGGAGGAGAATGAGCAGTTACCTTCTAAATGACTTTGATTTTTCTCTGGTGACTGTTGTGACACAGGGTAAAAGCACATTTGTGAAGACAGCTCAGGCTCCATTCAAACGTCATGACTATATTAGATTTGTGAGGTTGTTTTTCTTTGGGTTTTCATACAGAGACATGTGCTGTATGTTCCAATTATATGATATCAACAAAATGTGCTGCACTTAAGTGCCATTTTTTGTTGGGGGGGGGCTGAAGAAAATACAGTACTTCTCTACCACTTTTCACTCAACCTCCATTTGTCCTGAGTGAAAGCACTTTAATGCAGCAATTTTGCCCTATTTAGGGCCATATTTTGTACAAATCACATAGATTTTATGATTTTTTTATTTTATTTTATTTTTTTTCTCTGTTGCCAATATTGTAATTCTATTTCTAAAGGAGCAAAAATAACACTTCCAATTAAGCACTCTGATTCTGGATAAAATTCTTCACTGGCTTAACTACACTTCAAATGCTTGCAGTAACAGACTGTACAGCAGAAAATGGTAAAAGCCACCAATAGGAGATGTTTCAACAGTAGATCTAACTGGTAGATGAAAATGTGGATGTTGAATGTACACACAAAAATTTATTAAAACATAATAACAATTAATAAAACCTATAAAAAATAAGGAAAGTGAAAGGAAAAGACAGCCCCTTCATACTAGGAAACAGCAGCCATTCACTTCACCAGTTTGGGGTTTGGAGCTGGTGCAGGTTCACTGAAGCAAACATAGGAAGTGTTTTGGCAATTCCTCAGTTGGGGCAAAAGAAAATACATGATAATCCAGTCACAAAGATGATTTTATAAAGGGTAAACCAAAATCCCATAACAGGGTAAACCAACATCCGCGGCTCCAGCCAAAACAGTGACACAAGAGGCTGCGGTATTTTACTCACACTGATGAGGAAACTATGGTCGTATCTGCTATTTATATGTGACATCTCACAGGGTCAAGGGTTAGATTACAGAGGCGGGGCTACGACATTGTCAAGTCAAGTCAATTTTATTTATATACATTTCTTTTCCAAAGTTGCACATTGGCTATAGCCACAAAAAAGCAAGGGTGGTGCTTGAGTTTCTTTACTCTGTAGCAGTTTTAGGCTCCAAAAACGCTGGTTCCACGCGCAAAAGAAGTCAGTACAATACAGAACATTAGCGGATCTTCCTTAATTTGTTTTGCTTTGTTTGCCGTCAGTCATTTTCCTGTTTGGCTCGACGTCCTGCATTTGATATAACGTTCTTTAGGCATTTATGCTTGTGTAGGGTTTTGGTTTAAGTCAGGATTGTTGTGGGAGCTGGTTGTTTGTTAATGTTAGCAAACTCAAACACACGCAATGTCACATTTTTTTAAATTTTTGTTGAAAATCCAAAGGCCGGTGTAGACAAAAAAGGAGGCTAAGGAAGGTCTTATTCTTTTAAGTCACGTTATGATCTGTTCATTCTTTTGCATTCAAAACAATGAGTACATGAATAATCTTACATAAAGCCATTTTCAAGGAGCGCGCACACTTGACCAAAACGAAGAGGAACTCGCAGGCACGCATTGATTTAAAAACATTTTGCTTTAATTGTTTTCCCTGTTTGTGTTAGCATAATGCCTTAGCATAATAAGGCTGCATTCTGCTGACTGTGTGCAATGAACAATGCAGCATAAACACTAGTCTTCATTTCCCTAAAACATAAAACGTTCCACTTTCACTATAAACGCCGACGACACACACTGACAACGTTCAGCCGACAGTAAGCCGAATGTCGTATAAGCTCTCTTGCCGTAGGCGCACTTGGACTTTTATTTTTGTGAGAGCAACTGTTTGTAAATGCGGCTTAAAAGAAAACTTGAGGGCTTTAGAAAAGGGCAATGTCTTTCCCTCCTGAGAAACGTAGTGACCCATTGCTGAAATAATTTGGATTTTTTTTTCCCCTCACATATTTCTTTTACATTATTAGGATTTGCACTTGGGGACCATTATTATTGTCAGCATGAAATGTTCTGGCAAAGTGACCCTTAACTGTACAACAGCCAACAAAGGCAGTTTTTTTTTCCACTCAGTGTGAAAGGTTTTTAGTTGTATTAGTGAGTGGCAGTGTTGACCTAACGTGGGTGTAGTCCAGCCTGAAATAAGCTAAAAGCAACACGAACTCGGCTATTTCACTTACTGTTTCTAAATTTCTATCAACTCGGACCAGTCTGACCTTTCCCCTCTGACCTCTGGCAGAAAACAAGGCATTTTCTCCCAGAGAACTGCAGCTCACTATACACTGTTTATTTCTTCTCGCTCGTTCTGGATCATTCTCTCAAACAGCAGAAATGAGTGTGTATGATTATGGAGTCAATAAAGCACCGTCAGTAGGAAACATGAACAGAAATGAAGGAAAATTAAGCAACTGACACAAGCGCTGACCTTTTTTGTATTAAAAAGAAAACATTATTTTCTGTTTTCCTTTCTTTCTTAGCCAGTGGAGTCTTTAATGACATTTCAATGATCCATCTCATGAAGTGTGTCCTTCTAAAGCGTCAAGAGACCGAGCTGCAGGGTCAGCTAAATAATTCCGTGTTATGAAAAGGACACTAATCCCCCGGTGGACACTTGTGTTCCGTTAATCTCATCGATCTGGGACCCCCTCGCGCTTCCACACACCTACTGTGCTCGTCATTTACTACAACTGTCAGCCAGACTTGTTGCATTGAGCTGCTGGCTACAAGTGTTTACAAGAGGCTAAAAGAGTTTGGAGAAGAAACGGGCGCCTTAGTGTCGGACATTATTCAGACAAGAGGACAAACTGATGAGTTTACTTTGCCCACTGCTTTAGTTTGAGCTACTTTGTGGCTCAAAATGATCAACAGCTACAGCCTGAGCTAGTTTTAATGGAGATCTAAACATCCAGAGACAATGGTTTGAATGTAACGCATTGATTAAAATGTAGGCAATTCAGTTTTACTTTGAAATTAAACATGTTACACCAAATACAATGTAAAACTAATGCTTTGTTTAAAATAATTGTAATGTAATTTGTTCCTTTTTTGTGTTTAATAATTAGTAATCCCTTTACTTTTGTACAATTAGATTTAGCTTTGATTATTTTGTTTTTCTTGTTTGTTCGCATGAAATGTGCTACAAAAATAAAACTATTATCATTAATATTGTTATTATTATTACCATGACACAAAAACATTATAATTTCACTTGACATGAATATGCCATTATATTTAGATTGTCTGTAGCAGTGCTGTGATGTGAATGTCATCATTTTTGGAGCAGTAATGAATGTGATGCAGTTTCACTGAAATGATATACTAGAAAGAAAAAAAATAATAATCACACCGCAAAAGAACCTTTTAATTTATTATTTTTAAAGTTATTTGTAAGAATATATGTTGACATTAGCATATAATGGTTAAATGTTTTTCCTGTTCTATGGTCTGATGTGTGCTGGTCCTCACAAAGACAGAAGAAACATGAGGTTTTACCAGCAGATTGTTTCTTTTTTTTTTTTCCTGCCATGAAAATGAAATATGATTTCTGAGCGCGACTGAGACTCGATGGAAGTGAGTTTGGCTTCATCGGTTGTCTGAAACATGAGTGTGGCTCTCATGCTGTTCTCCTACATTACAGTGTCAGACTGGAGGACTCCTGTCTGTGTGGCTGATCACATCCACGAGAAACAGCCACAGAGTCTGACAGAGGAGGCAGCCGAGCACGCACACATGCACGCACACATGCACGCACACATGCACGCACACATGCACACGCACAGGCACACACATGTTTGTGCTTCTATCAGAGGACCCTCCCTTTACCCTAACCTTAACCATCACAACTAGATGCTTAACACTAACCGTAATCTAGACCCAATTCTAACCCTGACCCTAAAACCAAGTCTTGACCCTGAAAAAGCCATTTTAAGGGGTGAAAAAAAGTGAGGACCAGCCAAAATGTCCTCACTTTGTCAAAATGTCCTCACTTTTCAAAATGTCCTCACTTTGTAGGTGTTTATACGATTTTTGGTCCTCACTCTGCAGCAAGTACAAGAACACACACACACAGGGGTCAGCTATTGCATTGGTTTGCTTATTACTAAGTTACACTCAGGAAGAGAGCAAGGGCCGAAGGCAATACCTACAAGGAGATCGCACTCCAAAATGACCACAGGCAACAGTGCTACCAGACAAATATTGTTTTTGTGATCTCATGAGGACACTTTTTTTTGTCTGTCACAAACACGGACCTTGTCAGCACCAGTAGTCCTCATTTTCATGTCTAACCAACCAGCGTGCGCACACACACACACACACAAACTTAACATTATAGTGAGAAAACCATATTGCATTCCCTTTTCCCTTACCCTAACTTCAACTGTCATAATTAAGTGCCTAACCTAAACCCATCTCTAACCCTATCCCTAAAACCAGGTCTTAACCCTGTAAAAAGGCCCTTTAAAGTCATGGGGCCCAGAAAAAATTGTGTTTTTTTGGACCTCATAATGATATAAATACAAGTACACACATATTGTTATGACCCTAGGTCACATGCTTTCCATTGGTCAGAAATATGTAATTCTCTCCTCTTTTGTGAGTGTGGTGTGGGCGTGTCTGGGTGACTGTCAATCTCCCAGGTGGATGTCAGCAACCAGGTGGCACACTATGACTGGTTCATTTAAAGAGGACTTGGCTCATCGTGAGTGGATGAAGTGATGGGGGCCTGGACTATATAAACCTTTCTCAGACTTCACTCAGGGCTTCTTGCTCACTCTCTCCAAACAAACCCATTTCTAGCAGATTTGAAACTGATGTTGATAGTATTTCTAGTTGTTTCTTATAAGTTAGGTAAGTTATATTTGTTAGGTAAGTGGAATTCATGTTGTTAACTTTGTAACACAGTTGCTGCTCTTTAGAGAGTGACTGTTGACTGTTAGTGAAAGATGTAATATACTCTATTGTCTAATTTGATGTTACATGGAAACAAAGGTAACAGTAGTAGGAGAGAGAAGCCATTTTTGTTTCACCTTTCTTTACTCCTGTTTTAAGTTAGGAGCTTAGGAAAGTTTTTCTGTCATTTATTTTGCTATTTTCTTTACAGGAGGTAAGATTAGGGCTCATTACAGAAGTTTTGTTTATTATTTTGGCATTGCTCTTCTCCGAAGTCAATAAAACTGTTATACTTTGACTTGACTTTTGGCTTTCTTTGGAGAGAGGAGTTGGAAGACACACATGTTACCACCCCCCTGGTTTCCCTAGGCCAGGGACGTAACAATATATACACAAACCAGTTTTTATATCTTAGTGAGAACACCTCATAGACATAACGCAAACCCCTTACCCTAATCTTAACCATCACAGGTAAGTGTCTAACCCGAACCTAAGCCTAAACCCAACTCTAACCCTAACACTGTAAAAAGCCCTTTAAAGGTATGGGGCCCAGACAAGATGTCCCCCAAAATCCACCCACACAAACTTGGATTTATATCTTATTGAGGACATCTCATAGACATAATGTAATTCCCAAGCCCCTTACCCTAACTGTCAACTGTCAATAAGTGCCTAACCTGAACCCTTACCCTAAAACCAGGTTTGAACCCTGTAAAAAAGCCCTTTAAAGTCATGGGGCCCAGACAGTGTCCCCACAAAGATAGGCTTTTAAGTTTCTTTTTTTTTTTTTTTTGGGACCTCACAAAGATATAAATACAAGTGCACACACACGGGCAAACACAGAAGGACCTGCAGCAGGAGTTCATTTATAGGTCCTTCTGCCTCACAAACCAATCTGCTTTCCTCTTGTACTCTCCTCTCTCTGTCTGTCTCTCCGTCCGTCTCACTGCCCGTCCCTCTGTCCGTCTCTCTGCGGTCAGTGTTGTGTGAAATGAGGAAACATGACAGCTGCTGCTGTATCCTGGACCAAAGCACACCGGTGCAAACACACCTACACACTCACATCCACCGCGCGGTCCATGTCCAAGTGTGGAAGTGTAACTCTGCAGTGACAACACTGTGCAGCACGTCCGCCTTTCATACTCGACACTGCAGAGGAAATTCAGGATCATTAAATGTTCTCCAAAAACACACAGCAGACACACACATCACAGAGCCCCAATTAGGTTTCACTACACTGCTCTGCCTTTTCTTTATACTATAGTCTATGTCAAATGTTTGCTTGTTTGTTTTTCCTCTAGTCAAGGCCGATACTGTCCGCTGTATGTTCAGTCAATAAAACTGTGTTAAAATCAAGGATTTTTTTAACAAAAGGGTGATTTAAAAAAAAAAAAAGGAAACATATCTTTGAATTTTAAGGTGAGAATTCTTGGAAAATGGAAAACATAAATGGACATTTTAAGGCCGTCAGAGTGTATAGTTTTTAGGAGGTGGAATCACTTTTAACAAAAAAAAATAAATAAATAAATAATAATTATTTTTTTTAAACGTGACATCAGACAACTTAACTGAAATAAAATTCTGTGGAATTCACCACACAACCTGTAACTTGAAATAATTAGTTTTGTTTTGTGATAGTTAATCAGAGTAGACTACACTCAGTCGAGCAAACAGCTTTTTTTTTTTTAAATAAGTATATTTCACTTAAACATACAGTACTGTGCATAAGTCTTAGGCCACCATTAGATTTGTTGTTTTAGCAATGCTATAATGACCATACTGTACAATTATTTCACTTTATTGGAACACATCCTGAAAATATGGAGAAACACATATGCAGTTTGAAAATAACATCTTTTTCAACAAAAATGTTCTTGTATAATATCAAATATTGAGTGTGAGCTACATTTCCACTTGAACAATAACACAACCATGGCTCTTTAAAACCTGGAATGGAACCCTAATGTTATTGGTCAAACCTGTGTTTCTCCTACTATTTCATGGCAACAAATAGCTGCTGTGAAAAAGGTCTATTATACCTGGTTTACTCCAGACATGTTGGAGCATTACATACACATGTTGCACAAGTTCAACTCACTGACAGGTTGATCATATAGTAGAAGACTGACTTTTAGTCACATCTTTTCAATCTGAACGCCAACGATCACAAAACTGACATAAAAACAAGAAAGCTGCTGGTGGCCTAAGACTTATGCACAGTACTGTATTCGTTAGAACAATATAAAATACCTAGTTTACGATACTTTTTTTTTGGAATCAGATTGCTGTTTAAGTTACGAGGCTTTGGAAAATTCTTTCTTACTTAACTTAAATAGAGAAGCCCTGTGGAATTCACAACGTGATATTTAACATAAAAAAATGAAGGTGTTTGAAATAGTAATGTGTAGTAACCTATAGTCAGACAAACAGGAAATGAACTTGTATAAATGGTTTAAATGGTTTTTCTATTAAGTAAATTGAACAAATGCTTGAGTATCACAACTTGAACATATTTGTTGGCACAACAATCTGTTTGTACAGTTTCAACAAGAGTCTCATTTACAGAACGAAAGTAAATGAGTTCTGTGGAATTCACAACACTATATTTAACTTAAAATAAAGATAATAATTCTCAATAACCTATAGAGCTGAAGTAAACTACCCGGTACGATCTACTTGATTTTTTTAGTCAGGTGAACTAATGAGGGAGTAAAATCCACTTTGTTAATGCAATATAAGAAACAAAACAACTTTAAATTAACCAATTTTTTTTTTTAAATTGGTTTGCCTGTTTTTCTTCTATTTTAATTCTTTTTGCTTTTACAATGTTTTTGGAATTTTAATCAGTCTTTTCAATCAGTCTTGACTTTGTTCTGCACTGTTCAGCACTTTGTACATTGTTTGATAAATGCTCTGAAAATTATAATGATGATTATTCTTGTGACAATAATATGTCCAGTCCAGGTCTGATGTACGATCAGAGTTTGCTCTTAAAACCGTTTCTTGAAGAACAAACCATCTGCATGTGCGTGTGCGTGACGCCATCTTGCAAAACATTAGTTTTTAATTTAATGTATATGCTATTTTTGAAGGACACAGTTTATATCATAAATAATAAAAAAAATGTTTCAAAATCAATATTTTTACATCATAATGAAACAAAAAACAAACCAAAAAAAAGTGGATGTAACTTTCCATGGGTTGAGTTTGATTTCCTGACATGAGAAGTGTCCTCTGAAATAATGAGATAACAGAAATACACATCTCACCATCAGCACTCTGCTCACAGTCTGGCAGCCTCGTGACCTTTGACAGTCACACTAACAAGAACAGTAAGAATAGAAGTACAGGAGCAGAAAAGACACGAGTGGCCAGAGACGACACATTCTGACAACCAGTGTTTCCGATTTACTCTAAGTAAAAATCAGACTCATTTAAAAAAAAAATCCACATTTTTTGACTTCCTGGGTATTAAAAACAATATTTTTACTATTATTTTTCTGTTGAAATCCAAATCCATTAAATAAAAACTGGGTTAATCTCATGATTTATGGCACCTTCCACTATTCCGTCCACACCAAAGTATCAAGGTTAGAGTTTAGCTGACTTTAATGTTGTAAAGTGGAACATAATATCAGTCCAATCCCATCCAACTTTATTTAGGCACTATAAAACAACACAGTTGGCCAAAGTGCTCTACACAAACATGAGGATAAATACAAAAGTAAAGCAATTAAAGATAGTAAAACAATAAAACAGTAAAAGTAAACATCTCAGACTGAGCTAAAAGCCAAAGAGAAGAAAGGTGTTTTAAGAGAGGACAGGAAGTGAGTCGTTCTGCCTGATGTGCAAAGGCAAATCATTCCACAGTTTCGGGGCAGCAACAGAAAATGTGAGGTCACCTCTGTTTCCTCTGTCTTAGGGAAAAGTAAAAGTGACTGATCTGGATGATAAAAAATCAATCTTAAAATGAACCGGGAGCCAATGAAGTGACGCTAAAATTGTTCTCTCGTTTGTTTGCACCAGTTAAAAGCCGAGCAGCAGCGTTTTGAACCAACCAGTGACGTCTGGTTGAGCCCACTATAGAGTGGATTACAGTAATCTGAGTGAGCTATGATAAAAGAATGGATTTAAATTTCAAAGTGATGCAGAGAGAGCATGGTTTAGCTTTGGCAAGCTGTCTCATTTGAAAAAGCTGGTCTTGCCAACTGAGCTAATCAAGTTAAAAATCACTGTCTAGTCTTAACCCAGGTTTGTTGGTGTACACGTCAACTATTGGCCTCAGGAACTCAGATCAACACAAACTTTGGATTCATCACTCGAACCAAACAACATGAGCTCAGTCTTTATATCGTTAAAGTGCAAAGAGTTTATTGACATCCACGCCTTCATTTCTGTCATGCACTTCAGGAGTTGTTTCACATAATATGCATTTTCCTGTTTTAGTGGCGTATAAATTTGACTGTCGTCTGCATAGAAATGAAAATGCAATGCCATGTTTTCGGAGAATTGATCCAAGAGGGGGTAAATACAGGGAGAAGAGAAGAGGCCCAAGAATAGAGCCTTGAGGCACACCGCAAGTGAGAGGCGCTGGAGAGGACTCTGCGGTTCCAACATGGACACAAAAGCATTTCGCTGTTAAGCAGGACCTAAACCACTGTAAAGCATCACCCTGAGTCCCCACCCAGAGGATCTGATGGTCCAGTGTATCGAAGGATGCTGTCAGGTCCAACAGAACCAAAACAACACAGTGACCTAAGATTTGGAAGTAGGTGACATGAAGCTGACAAAGGTGTGGGGGGGGGGGGTAACATTTCTCCAATTTCTGGCAACATATGCAAAAAAACTCAACTCTGTATATTAAAAAAAAAATGATCATGGAAGTTTTTGTTTCATCGTGATGAAACAAAAATGTGCACTGGAGCAGAAGTGGGAGAGCGTGTGTTGAGCGTGTTCAGGATTTGTGTGTCATGCATAACACATGAGGGTTCCTTTCTTTTATTGAACATCGAGATGTGCTTCTTTATGGTTTTTAATATGTTGTCACATCCGCGAGGCTTTGCATGCAATTACTTATGAAGCCACTACTTTACATCCCGCTGTGTGGAAGATTCACAAACCCACACTCAAGAGCACATGAGGTGTGTGTGTGTGTGTAGGTGTGTTCTTGTACTTGTTGCCAAGTGAGGACCAAAAATGGTATAAACACCCACAAAGTGAGGACATTTTGACAAAGTGAGGACATTTTGACAAAGTGAGGACATTTTGGCTTGTCCTCACTTTTTTCACCCCTTAAAAGGGCTTTTTCAGGGTTAAGACCTGGTTTTAGGGTTAGGGTTAAAATTGGGGCTAAGGAATGCATTATGTCTACGAGGGTCCTCACTCTGATAGAAGTGCAAACGTGTGTGTGTGTAAATATACTGGACCAATATTACACACTTTCATATAAAACACCAAACACACACACACACATTGTGTACATTTACTTAAACTGGCATAACGTGACGTTTTAAGTGACACTAATGATATAGAGAAGTATTTGTAAACCATGCAATATTCATGCCTGGAGAGTATTTTCTGGATAACTACATCACAACAGGAGGGAGGAACTGTCTCAGTGTGGTTCGGAGTTTCCCCGGGGACAATAATGTTTGGAGCGCAGCCCTTACCACTGTTGGCTGTGAATATGTATTGCCTCTTTACTCTCTGGCATCATTAAAGAAATTTAGATGAGTGTTGTTTTTTTCTTTCTTGTGTCTGTGTTTTGAAGGTCACTAAGTTTAAAGATTAGGAAGGAAAAAAAAAAGAAAGTATGGAGATGATTTTTTTTCAGCTCAAGTCAAAAAGTGCACGTGAAGAACAGCAAAAATATACAGATTTTCTTAAATAAATCAAGTACTGATTTCATGGTTTTAAGTGAATAAAAGTTCAGACAGAAAAATGTCTTTATTCTGTCTTTCAAATGTTCTGTCCAGGAAAAAAGGAGCAATGATTATTTTGTTACACACAAACGGTACTTTTTCACCATACACTTCCAGCACAGCTTAGCACAGCACAGCTCTATTTCTCTTTTTTAGTATAGGTATAATACCTGGTAGCTGAGCCGATGCTAAAATGTGCCGTGGACAGAATGCTGGCCACTGATTGGTCAGGGAGTGTCGTCACTGGAAGAGTCAGGAGCGCGACAAAGTCCGACACGAGAATCAAACCGAACAATGGCGTTTAACTGTAGATCAGTTAAAAAGACTTACATTAACATTAACCACACCGTGTGGGCACAACAACCAAACACACACATGCTGCACATGTAACACACACACACACACAGAGGGAGGGAATGTTTGTGCAATGTGCAAAAAGTCAACAACAAGCTGCTCTTCTCTGTGTGATAAAGAAACAGTATAGACTATGGCAAACTAGCTCTGAGAGACAATAACCTGCTGTCACCACTAGAGGGACATGAATAAAACATGTATTCATTAGGGTAAAGGGTAAACCGAATAATGAGTTTTTTGATTATTATTCATTGGTCAACCATTCATTACAAATGATGTGTTTTTGTTCTTGAAAACTTGACGCTTGTAAATGCTGCTAAGTAACTACGTTTTTTTCATGTATTATGTTTATACATTAATTTTAGTGGAAATTTGGTACGTAAGGTTCATATTTTTGGCAGATTTCGTCGCCATTTTAGCACCAACACACGCCCGGCTAGCTCAGTCGGCAGAGCATGAGACTCTTAATCTCAGGGTCGTGGGTTCGAGCCCCACGTTGGGCGTCTGACTTAATGTAATTAGGCATGTATTTAGCAGATTGTTACATTTGTCTGAGACAGGTACAGGGTTGATAACCACCCAAGTAACGTATCTAATTGAACCCCAATTGCTCACCTGGTTTGCGTCTTCATTGCTGGCATGCTGTGTAAATGGGTACAATACAATACGGACATTATGGTGCTTTTCCACCATACAGTTTTAGCTCAGCTCACTTTATTGCTTTTCCATTAGGATAGGATAGTACCAGGTACTACTGGCAAGGTAACAAGAAAGACCAGTACTAAAATGTGACGAATGTGGACGAGATCGTGAGCCCAATCACAAGCCGTTCAGCCGTATTTCAGTTCAGTCACTGTGTCAGTCACTCGGGTCATGCAGGAAGTACTGAACACATCTGTTTAATCAACTGATTCTAATGATTCAGTACAAAGAAAGGAACTGTGAGTTGTGCTATAACTGTATCATGAAAAAGTGCCATTAGTCACACGGCAGAAAAAGGGAAGATTTAGAGCCAGATTTAGATACGATTTATTTTACAAAAATTGAACAATTGAATAATGATATACAGTATGTCGACACTAAAATCCCTTGTCATAATCCACAGTGTTCCATAATCATAGATTATCTCGACTAATAATAGCAGCCCTGGAATAAAGATCCCAGAGAAAAAAGATGATTCTAAAAAAAAAAAAAAAAAAAACTGATTATTTTTACTTTGGCATCGTTAAAAAAATTGATGTCTGTTTTAAGATTTAACGGTGCAAAAAATGCTTGGCTTACTTGCCACTGAGACACTCGCTTGAAATGGGTGCCGGGCTGCTGTCACCAAGTAGCGTCTTCTGCACAGTAAACTGTATATTAAATTATGTTTTTGGGACTTTTTAAACTATACTCAAGGGTGATGTTCTGGCATGAGCATCACTCTCCCCAGCACAGCTTTTAAGTGTTGCAGTGAGCTGTTAAAATCACCCCATGTGGCAAATATAAAGTCACATTTGAATGGTATAAATATAAAGTCCAAAAACTTTCACTGACTGAGAATGTGCTTCTGGAGGATTGCTGATCCGTGTTACTACTGCCCAACCTATGATTATGCTGGATACAGTTTCACTGAGAACGCTCCAAGAGTCTGAAAATATGCTCTGCTCCAAGTGAGGAATGGAGCATGTGTTCAGTTAGGTTCTTATATTTGGATGTGCAACTGGCTGATCAGTTTTGCCGTTAATAAAAACCAGACCATTCATTATGCGATGATTGTTCCTTTTTTTATGTTGTGATCTGAAAGATGAGAATTAGACGGGTATTTCCAGAAAAGGGCCACTTTCCCAGAGCAAAGCCAAAGCCAACAGTTATCCGAGGAGATTCCCAGCCATCCACGTAATTGAGATATGATTCAATATCGTCCAGATTTGGTTGCAAATACTCAAACTTTACATTTAAGGCCACTCCACCAGTCTTGGTTAACCAAGGCACTTTTGCCTGAAATCGAAGCACAGCAACATACAGTATGTTGCTACACATGTCGAGTAGTTGTGATGATCAAAAAGATAGAAGAACCAATGTGTAACAAGTGAAGAACTATATTTTCACCACAACCCTGCCACAGCTAGGGCTGCTGTTTGCCAAGCCCACTGTAGAGTCAAGCACATTATCACAGAAAAATCCAAACAACAACAACAAAAAACAGATGTGCTCTGAAGGGAAACGATGGCAGTCCCTCAGCCCAGTGGATCACCCATGGTAAATTAACTGTAGAGAATCATTCTTTAAAATAAATAAATAAATAAATTTACACCTCATTTACCTCACCTCACCTCATTTACACCTAAACCTTCACTTTCAATTACAATTCTTTTGCACATATCATCATATCATCTGCATAAGGTTAGATGTTAGACGGTCAGATTTCATCCTGCGTAATATCTTATTTGTTTTTAAATGATACATGTTTGGGTCAGGTTCTGTAATGTTACCAGGGCTTTTCCATTTCATTTTTATATGGGTTAGCACACATACTGTTCTTCTATAATGGCTTTCTTTTTAGCATATACCATCATATCACCTGAACAAGGTTAGATGTCAGCTGTATCTCTGCATTTCTTTCCTCTGTGATTCAAAACTTTAAGAAGGGAAATAGCATTTTTTTAAAACGATAATGTTAGGGTCAGGTTCTGTAATGTTGCTAGGGCTTTTCTATTTTATTTTTGCATGCATTAGCACTCATTTACAATTAATTAATTAACTGTGACTTATAGTTTTAGCATACATCATCATATCATCTGCATACAGTTGGGTGTCAGGTGTGTCTCCATGTTTTAGTCTGCATGACTGTTAAGCTGTCTTAATGTATTTTATGCACATTCTCTCACTTTAGGAGCACAGGAGTCTGAACTTAGGGGCCGTCCACATGGAATCATCTGCATAGGGTTGGATTACACAGGTTTTCTCACTCTAAGAGTACACATGATGCTTTTTGTGACAAATTATCCTCTCCCTATTTTTTTGTTTTACCGCAAAACTGTGTAATGACTTTTTTCCCCTTTAATTTACTTTTTACTTTAGATTTTTCTTACTGTCCTTTTTAATAGCTTGTCCAGACTGTTTTTTCACTTTAAGAGCACATGAATCTTGCAGAACATGATTTAATATGTGACTATTTTCTCTCCTCTTCTATATTCTGCGCAGCTGGAACAGAAATATCTTGTTTTGAAACAGCAATGCTTTGCTTTGGCTTCTGTCGTGTTGGCTGTTATTAGTGGACATTTTGTCTTCAAACAGAAAAAAAGTGCAGTGACCACGTAACAGCGCATCAGGGATTTAAGTGCAACTTATACTAACTGAATTATCGCAGCAGTATGAATGGTTTCACAAGTAAGTGCGGTACAGGGAAAATCAATAACGCGACAGCCTGAGCCACAGCTCTGCTTCAGCTCCAGTGTACTATCTGACATTTCTTCACTGCTGTGGAATGCATGCAAAAATGACCTTATATAAAACACCAGGTTTTGTGAAAACAGAACGTGCTGTCATCCCCTGACTGAGTTACACATACCATTTACTAATAATTTGATGGCATTTTTCCATGACGCGTTCATGAGTAAATAATACCTTGACCTGAGAAACAATTGACCAGGAGACAGAGTCAGAACAGAGCTGCACACTGTTTCCACTGCTGTAGTTTTTTGACTCTCCTACTATCACTTATGGATTTAACACACGTGAATTAAACTGAATGAACAACGTCTTTTTAGAACCGTCGTTTTTCGTCAATAACCATTGTCTCCAATGTTTGTATTCTTTCTGTCTGAAAGGAAAAATCACAGAGACCACAGCCATTCCGTACTTATCTATATAAACACCACCTGCATGTAAAATCCACATGTTACACCTTCATGCTTTCAAACTAATCTGACAGTAGATGATGGATAGAAGTATGACAATCAAGAGAAAATGGCCGGATGGTAGACATTTTGTGAGTCTTGCATCACAGTTACATAAACCTGGGTATAAGATAAAGACTATGGAAGAACAAATCTGCCAAAATGGAACAACTAAGCAAGAAACAGACACACTGCATTTACATAAAATCTGTTAATATTTCCACATTTATTTGATCTACACTTATTTTTTTTTCTCTTTCTGAATTTCCAACATTTGCTTCTGTATTACTGGCTCTGCATGTAAATTAAGTGGGCGGGCCTGACTCTGTCTGAAGTGAGATTGTTTACAGCTGCAAATGAGGGGGCTGTCATTCACACACAAACAGACACAAACACACAGCAAATAACACATAAATAAAGGTGAGAGTGTAAAAAAAAATAGCCCTTTTAACTGTTGACTTTGTCATATATTAATGTGGTTATTCCTTATAATCAGTTCAATTATTCATTTGAGTTGAGATGTTGCCATTACTTACTTTTATACCGAAGACACTGCAGTGCAGTGTGAGAGAGAATGTGGAAAAAGTCAAGACTGCCGGCAGAAACCACACACACACACACACACACACACACACACACACACACACACACACACACACACACACACACACACACACAAACACCCAACAGACACAAAAATTAAATAAACACTGACATCATAAATGTCACCGAGGCTGCAAAATGCCTCGTTAAATCTCACCCACTGTTCATTCAAAAATATTTCAGTGATACAAATTAGCAGATGAGTTGTCAGCCGCTTGATGCATTTGGTTTCCTCATGAAACAGACTGAAGGAACGGCTCCCTGCAGGACGCCAAACAGTGGAGAACAGATAAAACACATCGCTGCGGTCCCACAACAAGACAAATGAAATGGCGCACAGACACACGCACGCACACGCACACGCACACAGACGGAGAGAGTCTTGTATCACTTGCAGGTTTCTTTCAGGTCTTATCTGGCTGCTCTGGGAAATGAAGACAGACGATGTGATGGGAAAATGAACCATGAGCACCTGGAGGTGGTGTGAGTGGAGAGCAGTGATTAGAGAGAGAATGTGTGTGTGTGCGTGTGTGTGTGTGTGTGTGTGTGTGTGTCCTCCTGGCGCCATGTTGCTCAGTGATGTTATTAAGGTTGTTTTTTTTTTTTCTTCCAGTTTTTATTTATATACTCAACTCCCCTCACATTACATTTCTCCAGAGCGGCTGGACGACAAGGCCAAGATGGTAATGCAGCCAATTAGCATCTAATCCATTGGTTTAAAAATAAAAGCCTGCCCTCTAGTGGTGAGGTAAGAAGTGCTGCCGTGTCCGTGTGTGGTGTTCATGAAGCCTGACGATTCTATTTTATTTCAAGTCCTGTGCCTGGATTGTGACATCATGAAAGCACCAGAGACGAAACTCGTTGGAAGACAAAGAAAATAAACAACACCACGGAGCTTTTTCTTTGAAATAAACAATATTAAGCCTTGAGTTGTAAAAAAATAAGGTTGACTAAAAACATTCACAGCAGGACGCTGAAAATAACATTTGTCAAATGCTTACGCAGCTTTCATGAAAGTCTTGTGTTCCTACCAGTGCTAATCTTTTATTTTATTTTTTTTAACAGTGGGAATGGGGCATTTATCCCAGTGCAAAATATTGTGCAGATTCATTAAGTAACTTTTAATAAAATAAAGCTGTAATTCATTTATCAAACCTGGATGTCTTGGAAATGTCTGGTGTTTGCAGAAAGGGCAAATACTTTAGTCAGAAACTCTGTGTTAGGTCAAACATTTGCTCTTGACATGATTTACTATTTTGATTTGGGTCAAAACAGTTAAAACAACCAAAAAACTGCAAAAACAACCAAACCTTAAGTATGACGGCAGATATTTACATATTATCGTGTCTTTTTTGTCCTTATCATATTCAGGTTGGGTTCTGGACTCTGATCTGTCATGACTGTGGGTTTGTGTGTGGTTTCTAGAAAGAGAGAGAGAGAGAGAGAGAGAGAGAGAGAGAGAGAGAGAGAGAGAGAGAGAGAGAGGGGAGATAATAGAAATGAGATAGAGGATGGAGAGGAGGTGAGCTCTCGAACCATCTGGACTCAGTCACTGATAAGGAACATTTAGTCAGCAGGCACCTCATCACTCACACTGCTACTCCATTTTTATTTTTTTTTTGGCTTGTGTCGACTGTTCGGAATCGACTCTCTCTCTCACAGTGTGTTTACATAGAATAGAAAATAACAAATTATAATGTTAGTCCGACTAAAACTGGACTTTTAAGACACACGTGAACACGTTAGTGTGACTGAATTTGAACTAAATCTAATTTCTCAGTTGGAACAACACGCCCAAATAATGTGGTTGAGAGGTGAATTACTACTGCATGTATTTTCCTACACTGAACTAGTTCTGGAAAGCATGTGGATACAAGGTAGTGGAACAAAACGTATTATTATTAATATAATTATTATTATTAGTAGTAGAGGTACTGATGACAACTACTGTATTAAACAGTGCATTGTGTCAAACCTGTCACAAACTATAACAACAGAGCCGTGATGGTGGTACACTCAACGACAATCAAGCAACAGGCGTAAAATAATTGAAATTCTCTTAAAAGTTAAACAGCTTTAACAAACGTGAAATCAATTGGGACAACGTTGCAAATTTCATTACAGCATACAGAAATATCTCTGGAGGGAAAATATTCTAGGAACTAAATTTAATTTCTCAGTTGGAATAACACGGCCACAGTATGCGGTTGAGAGGTGAATTACTACTGCATGTATACGTTCAAATGGACCAAAATCGGACTCAGTGTATTCTGCACATATTCCACAATGTCTAACCCATGCTAATACAGGAAATAATACAAAGAATATCACAACGGTGGCCACACAACTTGGCAATTAACTGATTTTATGCTCTGTCAGTTTTAAGAACAGTATATATTTAAAGTTTAGAGTTTAAAGTTTAAAGTTTGTGGATAGTAGGCTCGACAGGCTAATGCTGTGTTCCATTTACATTGGAAATTGGAGGCTGAAACTGAGAGTATAAAGTCACATAAAATTTGACCCCATTCCTGAGAAGTTTGGAAAAACCATTGGTGCACACCAATCTTGGGCTGGCCGTTGTTAGCAATGCCCATCAATAAAAATGGTGAGTTGCTCAAACAAACAGTGTAGTAACATGTCCACGGATAAAAAAAAAAAAAATTAACAATAATATGTGTTAAACTGATTTACTGCAAAACAAATGAAAACGGAAATGCATTTAAGAGAAAAGTAACGCGCCTCCTCCACTTCCTCCACTCAGAAATTCCAACTTACGACTACAACTGGAATGCACCAAAACATCCAACCGCATGCTAAACCAAATACCATCGAGTACTAACAAGATGGCTCATCACCATCTAAAATGTGGACACGTTTTAATTAATACCCCAAAAGTGTTGGTAGCCTGGGACAAATGCTGTGTTCCATTTACATACTCCGAACTGATATTCCTTGGATGCTGGGCAAGGAATTATTATCAATACCAGGTGATAATAACCGATACACGGTATTTGGCAAAAAAAAGAGTGCAGCAACTTGTCTACGAATAACGACTGAACGGTACAAACAAATACGACAGAAGTGCTGTTAACAGTAAAAGACGTTGTGTTTGTATGGGGAGCCCATACAACATACGACATCTCATGATATTTCTGTGTTCCAACCACAAATGGAATACACCATTCACTGACAACATGTTGTTCTGAAAATGAGTGAAAGACCTCATTTGGAAAATTGGGGAAAGGAGACAGTCCAGGAGCTTCCTGTTCATAAATGGGTAAACAGAGGGAACCTGGAGAGAAAATCACTGAGGTGAAAATGAAACCAACAGATGCACTTTAAATTCTTTTTTTTTTTTTTTTTTTTTACACATCGCTTACTGTATATGGAGGGGGGAAATATTCACCATCCTCTGCAGCTACATGAAGTAACTCTCCAGAAACAAACATCCATTACAGTTTCACAAAGCTCAGATTCCTACACTGAACAAGCACTGCAAACATGTTGATACAAGGTAGTGAAACAAAATGTATTACTATCATTATTAGTAGCAGTAGTAGTAGACATACTACTGTATCAAACAGACGTCCTTTGCGACAAATCTGTCAAAAACTATAACAACAGAGCAGTGATAGTGGTACACATCAACTGGGCCGATACTGTAAATACAATTACAGTATACAGAAATGTCTACGGAGGGAAAATATTCTTCAATATGAAGTCCAACTGTACGGACTAACTTTCAACAAAGGGACATCTGCAAATAAAGCACTAAAATCAATATTTTAACGAATTTAGACAAAATGTATAGTCGTAGTAGGACAACTAATCTAGAGTATAATGCAGGCCTGCTTTGCAACTAGAATATCAAAAACTATAATAAAAGAGAGCATCAGTCATAAAATAACCAAATTATGATGATTATTATTTTTACATTTTCATATATGTGGTGAAACACTTAACACAAAAAAATTAACTGTCAAATTAAGTCCCAGAGCACACACAGGTTTCCATGACCATGAGGACATTGCCTTGACTGGAGACTCACTCTAACCTTAACCATAATTACTATTTCCCAGTCCTAACACTGACCTTAACCTTAACCTAACCCTAACCTCAGCCTAACTTTAAAACATGTCTTCACCTTAAAATGGAGTCATTTACGTCATGGGGACTTGATTTTTGTCCCCGTAAGGAAGACAAGTCCCCATGATGTGAGTGTGGAGACACATTTAGGTCCCCACAACATGAGGAAGACCAGGCGCAGATACACACAGACAAAACCACAGTGAATAGCACCAGACTAGACACACAAGACTGTGTGTGTTCCGGAAAGACATGCTTGATCACTCACATGAATGTATACATTTCCCTGTGTGTGTGTGTGTGTGTGTGTGGTTTCCTGCAGGTGATATAATGGTTGACTGGTCACATTGTTTGTCCCCCAGCGGTCACTCGTTCAGTCAGTCGCGCAAACACTGTATGTTTAATCTGCAAATACGCTTATTGTAGTGTGGAAAAATAAAAGTCTGTGCATAAGAACGTGACCCATTATCTGCGTCCATGTGACCTAAACACAAACACTGTCGTCATATGTGTCGTTCCCCTAAAAAAACCAAAAACAAAAAGCCAACAACAATCATCAGGACAAAGTCAAATGTCAACGTCACATCCCACTCAGACAGTCAAAGTGCTGCTGTTCTTCATATAAAATGGCCACGGTATGAAGATTTTTTTAATCATATACACAATAAATGATAATGAGCACTTGATATTTTAATCAGAGTTAAACTGAAGCACCACTTGAGTCTAATTTCCACTTGAATCAGAATCTGCCTTATTGCCAAGTCGGTGAAGACATTTGAGGATCTGCTCTTGTGTTCCCTGCACCACAATCATAACAGTGATAATAATAATAATAATGATATTAATTTAGTGAGTATTAAGTAAATAAGAGTTTGAATGTTGTGTTAGAAACGTGTGATAATCTAGTGAGGCTTAAAATGATCAAACACGGTTGTTGGAGAATTACTTCCTCCATAACGTGGCTCTGAACAATAATAAATATTGCACTATAATTTTCTTCAGTATTACTGTAATATAGCAAAGGTGTGGTACATAGTGATGTTTTGCATTATGCAAACACACTTTTAGACTAAAAAAACTTTATTGCTTTCAGTGTTTTCCCCTCTAATGTGTGAAATGTTTTTCCATCAGACAAGTTTTTGTTGTTTTCTGCTCCTGAATAAGTAAATAAGTAAATAAAAACACTAATAAGTGGCTTCACTTAGGAGGATTTACCGAAATATTATGGAAATCAACTAATTTCAGACCTTATATTGTGATCAAGGTTTCTGCCATCAGTGAAAACACAATCTTAATTAAACGGCTTAATGAGACAAATACATTTTATTAAAAAAAAAAATAACACAAAAATAAACAGACATTGGAAGTTTTATTAAAGTTGGAGGACTATTAATTAATATGAATTGCCCTCCCCCAATAAAACACCCAATATTAAGTTTAAGCAGTTGGTACCTTATTATGAAAAGTTCACTGTTCAAAGCTGCTTATTTCTGTTTGTTACCAGGAAAAACTTATTAGTTCAGAGTTTTGCATAAATTCACTGAAGCTACTTAGTTTTCACAGGATAATTAGAAAATGTCATAACAGGCAGTCATAAAGTGCATGTGATTAAAAAACAAAATCCCTTTGTAGTGTAAAGCTTTGTCTGATATAATCATGGATTCACACTAATTGCATATGCAGGGAAAAGGTACATGGTTGAGGATATGTGAACTAGTCACATTTCTTTGGTGTTGGTTTGTATATAAAACGGATAATTGTTTATATCTGCTGGTTTTTTGCCACACGTTGCTTAAAGCAGTCACATTCATTTTAGTTTATATGTAAGTGATAAAAAGGGGTAGGAACTAATTAGTGAAAACTTCCTGCTGCAATACTTAATTTGTGTTACTTGTATTTTTTTTTTTTTTTAACTTCCGCCAAGGAAGTTAACTTTCCAATGTTTGTCCTTCTGTTAGCAACTTCCTGTCGACAGTTTCTGACAGATCAATCGGATTTTTTCGTGAGTGGTAAGAATCAACGCAGTGATGATGTCACAAAAAAATTATCCATCTGTTGTATTTTTAAAATCCTTATCAGTCAAAACCCTTTGGATTTGCACAAAATCAGGAATGTGGCAGCAACTTAAATTTAACATATGACGAATTTAAATTGCAGCTTCCTGTCTACAGTTTTTGAAATATCTATCAGAATTTTTTTGCCATGAGTAGGTGATAATCCAAGTATGCTAAGATAAAATTTTGGTTTGAATCAACCTACTGACGATGTCAAAATAAAATTACTTACTTAAAACATTTCCTACCTCTGAAAAGGGGCAAACTTGTAAAAAATTGTTCCTCAATCAAAAAACTCATTGGGTTACTTAAATAATATTTATACACTAAATTGCACCCAGATTTGATTCAGATTATGGATTTGGTGACAATTTAAATTTAACATGAGAAGTTAAATTTAAATTGCAGCATCCTGTCTACAGTTTTTGAAATATCTATCAGAATTTTTTTTTGCAATGAGTAGGTGATCATCCAAGTATGCTCCCATAAAATTTTGGTTTGAATCAACCAACTGATGTAAAAAATACATAAATAAATGAATAAATAAATAAGAAGGGAAGTCCCATTTAAGAAGAAGGTAAAGAAAATCTTCTAAATCCAGTGGGTCAAAATGTAAATATTTCAGGTGTTGGTGACGGTGTTTCAGGTCTCCCTTTACTTTTATTTTCCATATAATTTCTCATATAAACATATATGTTCTTTTTAAACACAGTATGAACGCCACAGTGAGCAGGCAGCGCCATTATCATACAGGTGAAAACCTCAAGTAAATCTACCGCTGTCACACTGTAACTTTCCCAAAGTTTACTTGTCGTGGTTGGGTTTTTGTCAGCAGCCGTCTGTGCTGTGACTGACTCACTGCATTCATTGTATCTCACAGTGGTTGGTCTGAAGCTCACAGAAACACACAATCCAGTTAAGAAGATTCCAGAGACACAGGAGGGGGAAAAAAAACAGCCCCAGTGTGCGGCCAAAGTGGACCATGCCACATGTAGCCAGTAAAACAATTAAAGCGATAACAGGTGGTTGGCTCCAATTCACACAGTTTCCTTTAAGCCACAACACTCGCCAATAAAATCTACATCTGTGCAACAACTAGTGCTCAGAAAATATTCTTCTTAAGTATAATAAATGGAGGAAAATGTCCTTTCTAACAAATTTATGTCAGCAAATATGGGGAAAAGATATCAGACAGTTACAACATATATAATTCTTACTTTGCCAGTCTCTCCCTACACAAATCAATGACAGTCAGCATAAATACTATCATTACTAACATGCACGAAACTTGACTTAGAAAAAGTGGAATTACTAACGTTTTATATGCTTAACTGGATTTTCAGTGGCTGATATTTATATTAAGTATCATAGAAAATGGGGTAGCCCAGTGTCAGTCTTCAGTACGTGATTATTATAATATTGATGTTTGTTTCATTCACTAATATCTACTAATACTTTATTCTTCTATTCATTATAACTTTACAAAGCGGCACTACTTCACCATATTCACAATGGTACATTTCTTTATTTGGTTGTATGCTAATATTTTATTCCATATTCTCTGTATAACTGGTGTATGATTTTTTTCATTTTTACACTTTATTCTAATATTATATTCTATTAATTCATTCCTTCTTGTATTGCTGTATTTTATTATATATACAATATTAATTCATTTTTTTCTGTTTACATGTGCATTGCATTCATTCCTATATTTTGTATGTGTTGTAAAGTACTGTTATAGCATGTCTATCTATCTTAATCTTTTTATCTCAATAATTTTATGAAAATTTACAAGTGAAGATGCTAAAATGCTGAAAAATATTTTACTATAAATACAAATATATGAATTGCCTTTCATATATATATATATATATATATATAAAATCAGTGCTTTTCATTAAAAAAAGGAAACGGATTGAAAGAAAATGTCGATAAATGGTAGTTATAGTAATGAGTTAAACATAGTGGAGTCAAAGCGTCGGTGGCAATAAAACGTTTTTACGTGCAGCGACTCTTCCTATTATTAAAAAGGCCCACAAGTGATCAAAAAAGTAAACTCTATTAAAAAAATAACGACTTAAGCGTCTGCAGATGTGACTGTGGCCGTGTGTTACGCACCAGCCAACTGATTCATATTCCTATCCCCGTGAATTTGACATAAAAAGATATATATATACTTTTACATATTTATTTTTCTATACACTGTTATTCTCGCCTTGACGTCTTATCATTCCTAATAGACCGCTGGAATCTTAATCAGTAGCACATGTCCCCGCTCGACTACCACGTCTACCACTTCTGTCTCCGTCCCAGTTTCTTTACGATCAGTCCAGTCAAAGTCGTTTTAAGCAGGTCTCCTCCCACAATGACAGTTTAATTCCTTCAATACATCACCCACTTCCTTTCCGCCGCGCTGCTCACACACATGTACTCGGGGCGCATCACAAAATTTATGTTTCTAATTGAAAAAGGTAAAACTTGAGAGGAGAAGATGGAGAGACTGAGGAGAAAGAGGGAACGGCGGGAGACAAAGAGACACATGGACACACACACACACACACGTATGGAGAGAGAAGGTTATGGAATGCAAATCTCCGTGTCTGGAAATGATTAGGCAAAAAGCAAAAAGCCTTTTTTTTTTTCCTTCTGTGTGTGTTTGAGCAGCAGCCACTGTAACCCTCACACACACACACACACACACACACACACACAGGGTTTACCCACCTTTGACTTGGTTAAATACAGTTTACTCACTTGCCTCAGTTTGACAGACAGCGCGGATGAACCGATTTACCGTTTCATTTCATCATTTCACGACAGATTTGTGTTTATCAGGAGGAGAAAAAAAAAGTAACGTTACTGTAAATATGTATGAGATCATGAACAATTAATCATTTTTAAAAGAGAAATCGCAACCGGAATCAACTAAGTTAGTAAATGGCAAAGGCTGCAACTGAATTGTCCTGTATTTGACTCGTATTCTTAAAAACTCAGTATGTGAATGTTGACATCTTTAAATTGTCCCCTTTTAAAGAAAGGCATTAAAGGAATTAATAATTTCGATGGCAGCTTATGAGGTGATGCTCCATCTTTTTTTAATTTAGTGAAGCTCGAGTTAAATCACACATTTAAACTAGTTTTTATATGTGATATAAGTCAAATCAGTATCAACTGAACCTCCATTGCAATTTAAGAAAGTAACACACACACATGTTACTTTCTTAAATTGCAAATGTTATTGAATTATACCCCCCATTCATGTTCATAATGGTTGAATTTTGATAGTTTCTCAATGTCTGTTTAATTATTAATGTGTCTGGTTTTAAAGAGATCTGGATGACTTTTGGATTTACCGTTTAAAGCCGAACCTGGGAGGAAAATGTGCAAATTCATGGCTAAAATGTCAAAATAAATCAGTGAAATAAACACATTTATAGCTTTTTTTGTATAAAGTAATAGCCACGAAGCAGCAATCAGCACAAAACCATGGAGTGGGAAATTCATTATGTGCATCCTTGGTGTCAAACTGATGTCAGCTTTTTAAGTGTATTAAAGAAGCACTAATCATTCATGAATCCATAGCTTGACTTAATTCTTTTCTGGAAATGCTTTATGAGGTGTGTGTGTGTGTCAGAGAGAGACAGGAGAGCTCAAAACACATTATCCCACCGTGAGACACCGGAAGCATCTCCTTCTCTACATGAGCGGGAACAATGAAGAGGAAAACCACAGATCTGTCTCACACACACACACACACACACGTTTGCAATTCTATCAGCGTGAGGACCCTCATAGACATAATGCATTCTCTAGCCCCTTACCTTAACCTTAACCATCACAACTAGATGCCTAACCCTAACCCTAAAACCAAGTCTTAACCCTGAAAAAGCCCTTTTAAGGGGTGAAGCCAAAATGTCCCCACTTTGTCAAAATGTCCCCACTTTGTAGGTGTTTATGAGATTTTTGGTCCTCACTCTGCAGCAAGTACAAGAACACACACACACAGATAAAGAGACTTCCAAGAAGTGACATTTGAGTGATTAGTCACTTTGTACAGCCAGCATGACCAACAGCAGTGTCTCATTACGTCCTCCACATTGATCAGTGCACTCAATAATGAGGCAATACTGTCCATCTCCACTGTCTTTGAGCTGGACTGGACAATATTTCATCTTCCACAGTTTTCATACCATGATAAGAATCAGAATCAGAATCAGAGTAGGTGTTAAATGCCAAGTATATTAACATTAAGTGTTTTTGTGCATTAAAAGAGAATAAAATTAGAAAAGGAAAATGGAAACCTAAGATTAACACAAAATGTGTTCATAAGGTGCAGTGGGTTAAAAAGAAAGTTTTTACTGTTTTATGTTAAATGACTGTAATTATGATTGTGTTATCTGCAAAAATAACAACTCTGCACTTTTACATCAGATTTTTCATGTTCATCTGAATTTGACTGTATCTACAGTTTGCACTGCAAAAAAACAGAACTACTAAAAATTAGATAAAATATTCTTAAATGTATTTAAATTGTATTTGCCAATGGGGTGAGCAAAGTTTGCTTGGCTGGAATTCTTAAAACTAGCTTGTAGGTCTGCAGCCCCTGCACTTCAGACTATGGTGTTGCATAAAATGTGAAAAAACATAAAAAAACTAGACAAAAATTGGCTAAAATGTACTTATTACAAGCAAAGAAATTATGTCATGTAAGAAATGTTTATTAAAAATTAGGTCTTAAATCTAACTTTGAGAATTAACAGCTTAGAATGTCTTATATTTGCACACGCACTAATCTGTAACAGTGAATTTTACTTCTAGATTTAACATTTACTAACTACACACCAGTAGTGAACACACAAACCATTGTTTTGGCTTATTACTGTTAATTAAAGCTTGAAGTAAGCTGTAACATCTTAAAATTAAAACTTGCTTGCCAAGATTATTTAAATTTTTAGGCAAAAATTTTTTCCAGAAGCTATGCTTATTTAAAAATTTAACTAAAAGGTTGGGAAACCTGCAAATTTTTGGGGAGGACCAAAAAAAAAATCTCCCATGACCCATTAGTGGCTCTGAAACCAGTGGTTAGGAAACACTGGTTTAAAACAAGTTGATGATAATAATAATACCGTCTTTATCAAAATATTAACATACTGTATTTTAACCAAATATTTAAGAACTAGAATAAAGAAATTTTAAGCTACAAGAGACATTTTTATTTTATTTTACAGTGTTATTGTCTCGTGAGCACACACACACACACACACACACACACACACATCACATGTCTAAATAAGGAAACTTTTCACGAGCTCGAAGAAACATCCAGTTTAACGTTGTGGCCTAAAAATATCAGGACATCATCTCGCAGCAATATCGTCCAGCCTGGTCGCTCCATGAAACGGGCTTGAAAAATCAGAACCAGGATCCTTGGATCTAATGCTTAAGAAATGATTATGCTCTGCAATATTTACAGTCCACATGTGTGAGTGTGTTCAGAATAGGACTGCAGCAGAGACAAAGGCAGCAGTCACTGTAATTGATTGGCAGCACTGGGTACGACACTTACTAAAAGGGAGAAGCTGACAGTGATTTAGATGAAGAAGCGCTGATGTGCACTGAAGTGACTGTCTGTGTGAGGACCAGAGAGTGAGTGAGTGAGTGAGTGAGTGAGTGAGTGAGAAAAGGGAAAAGGATACGGGAAAAATAAATAAATGAACAGGAGGACTGTGACTGTCTGCACCACTGTCTTATACCGATGAACTCACCGCTCGATTCAGCTTTTCACACCAAAAAATCATGGCAGAGTGTGACTGAAAACCGAGACATTGAAAATGAAAAGAGAAGAAAATACCATTTTTACATCACTCCTCTTCTCTCATTCTCCCCTTTTTCCTCTATCCTTTCACTTTTTAAACTGACCATATACAGTATATATATATATATATATATATATATATACACACAAATTAAAGCAGCAAAGCACAGTCAGAAGTAAATTCCCACTGAACACACACAGGTTGGCGCAGCTATCCTTCACAGGACACTGCATTTGACTTCCATTAATTCTTGCCCAACTGTAACCAAACATGCATCGATAACCTTAACCATAACTGCAACCAGCAAATGCCTTCACCTGTAGCCTTAGATAACCTGTAAGTATAAAAGAGACCAGGACCAGGACCACATTTCTGAGGTCCTCGTGACAAGGTGACCAGCCGCTGGTCCCCACGAGGGCCGGCGAACCGGAAAAAAGTCAGCGGTTTTTACAGCAGGTACAGGTTCTAACGAGGTGAGACAAACGGAAACACGAAGTGGCGGCGGTTGCGGCTCTTCTACCTTGTCTGTGTGAGTACTCCAGCTTCGGCCGATTTAAAGGGTCAGTGCTCCCAAAAAAAGGTTTCCACGGCGTCCGCGCAGGAAGCAGGGACAACGCAGGGACGAGGACATCACACACCTCCGTGTCTCTGCTCCGACTCTTTGGGAAAGCTTCTCAAAGCCTCTCTCTCTCTCTCTCTCTCTCACTTCTTCTTTTCTTCTGCAGCCTCTGCGCTGCAGTGACGCGCGCGCGCACACACACACCGACACACGCGCACACACACACTCTGGTCCTTGTCTTCTGTCACTTTGAGAAAGTGCAAACACACACACACACAGTGTTGTTTCTCCTGTGTCTCTGCTCCTTCTGACTGCCTCACTCTCTCTCTCTCTCCTCTGCTGCTTGACCAAGGGGGGGGGGGGGGATTGGGGGCGGAGGGGGTTGACCAAGGGGGGGGGGGGGTATTGGGGGCGGAGTCAGGAGGACAAAGTGAAGAAAGGGATTGGCTGATGGATCGAGATGGAGAGAATAGGGAGAAGGGAGGGGAAGACTTGGAAGGAGGGGCTATGAGTGTGTGAGTGTGTTCAAAAAAAGAGGAAAAGAGGAGGAGGAGGAGTGAGGAGCAGGTCTCTCTCTCTCTCTGTCTGTCTCTCTCTCTCCCTCTTCACATTCTTTTGCTCTGATCTCGATTTCCAGACCACATATATATTCACAGCACAGCAACTACACCTCTGTCTCTCTCCCAACCGCTCACACATCATCTCTCTCTTTGTATTAGTCTCTCTGCCTCTCTCTCTCTCTGCGTGTGTGTGTGTGTGTGTGTGTGTGTGTGAACCAAAGGTACTGACAGAGAAGCAGTAGGGAGTGACTGGGTTTAACTCCGAAAAACGATTCGGCAGCAGCTGAGTGAGCATGAGTGTATTTTGCATGGACACACACAGACAAACACACTGGCTTCCATGACTTCAGAGGACATCGCATTGACTTCCATTCATTTCCTGCAGACGTACTCTAACCTAAACCATAATGACTAGTGTCCTAACCCTGACCCTGACCCTTAACCTTAACCTAACCCTAACCTCAGCCTAACTTTAAAACATGTCTTCACCTTAAAATTGAGTCATTTATGTTATGGGGACTTGATTTTTGTCCCCATAAGGAAGACAAGTCCCCATAATGTGAGTGTGGAGACACATTTAGGTCCCCACGACATGAGGAAGACCAGCTACACACACACACACAGACTGAACCATCAGTGATTTTAATGTTTTCATTGTCTCGGTTCTTGATAAACCTGTGCACACATTTAAAAACTAATCTTTATGTAACTGTATGTATTTACATTAACACATACAGAATATTTTCAGAGAATAAGTGCAGTCATATTTGCTGTTTGTGCGTGTATTTTATGAGCCACTGGGTGAGTGGAGACAGATTTTGTACTGAATTTATGAATGAATCACAGTTTTGTTTTGGTCATGTGAACATGATACAATAAAAACCACAAGTATTTAGTATCTAATAATGCTATATTATGTAAACTTTATGTAACATAATGTTATGTAATGTATACAAATGCATATCTATTTTCAATTGTTTTTGTTGAAGTACATTTTAACATTTTGATTTTTTTTAACATTAAAAAACTGTCAATAAAATAAATAGGTATATTTATTAATATTATTAAATTAATATTATTAAATATAACAATATATGTTATAATATAATCAATAAATTTACTTAAAACAACTGATCATTTATTTTTTTACAAGCAGTTTTTACATAATGTATTACAATTTTCCCCAGTGTAAACATGTTTAACGTTTGATTTTGTTTATGAACTGCATAAACTGTATAATTTTACTATATAGTGCTGAACAATGACAATTATTGATGCAGCGCCATTTTCTGTGAGATGAGTAGAACAACATTTTAAATAATAACATTGCAAGTTAATGTTTCTGTGTTGCAAAACACATAACTTTTAAGATTTAACACAAAACTGCTAAGAATTTTTGACCTTAGAAAAGGGGAAAATCAACTTTTCTTTATCTGTGTTTGTAGTTGTCTTATCATAAAGGAGTTTAAATCCATAGTCAAATTGTTTCTTCCACTGTCACTTCAAGTAAGAAAAAAGAATTATAACTCTTATGTGATTTTTAACATCAACATCAACTGATGTGAGTATTTACTATTAATTTTATATGATTGTTCATGTTTCCGTGACCTAATCCTGATCCGTAAAGTTGAGCGGGTGGAAAAGAATAGAGAGAAATTTAAGCCATAAAACACTGTCGGATTTACAGTGAAGTGTGAATGAGACTTTTAGGCCATGAAACTGGAGAATCATGTGATTTTCATACTGACGCCACACTGTAAAATAATAAACAAATAAATAAATAAATGATAACGCGTCTGTCTTTGCTGCAGTTGTGGACATAAAAAAAATCAAAATCAAAATGATAACACTTTGGCAACCAAATAATATTTTCTACATACATATACATATGTAGATGTGTTTTTATTTACAAATTATAAAGGAAATTAAAAAGAAAAAGGAAATTTAAGACCTTGTTTAGTTTAAAACACACTGGTTTCCATGACTTCAGAGGACATTACACTGACTTCCATTCACTTCCTGGAGACTTACTCTAACCTTAACCATAATAACTAGTGCCCTAACCCTAACCTAAACCTAGTTCTAACCCTAAAAACAGGTCTTAACCCTGAAAAATCCCTTTTACCTCTTATGGACCAGACAAAATGTCCCCACAAAGATAGGTTTGTATGTTTTTTTACTCCCAATTTTTTCCTCAATTTTTTTAAGTGTGTAATTTTTTTTAACTTACAGTATGTGACAAATAAACATTTACTGACATTTAAGTCCACTAGGTGGTGCCAAGCATTCACTTTAACTGGAGCATATCGCAATATACGATATCGGAAATACTCGTATATCGCAATATACGATATTGGAAATACTCGTATATCGCAATAATTGTACTAATATCCTATTGTGACCTAAATATAGCCCAGTCTTAACCCTCACCCCAACCCTGACCTAATCCAAATTCTAACAATAACCCTTAAGCCAGGTTTAACCCTTAACCCTTAAAAGGCTGTTTAAAGAAGTGAGGACCAGACAAAATGTCCCCACAATTTCAAAATTGTCCGTTATTTGGATCTCACAAAGATATAAATAAATATGATAAATATAAATACAATAAAGTCATAAATAAACAGGATTATTTGAGGTTGCTATGAGTTGGAAGTCCAGGTTCATCTTGGAAATTCTCAGTTGCGACTACTAATCTCCAGTCCAAAAGTCCTTATCCAAAAGTCTGTTTTGGGTAAGTTAATAATTCAAATAAACTCAGGCTTAAACTGGAATTATATTTTTATTCCACATCAAATGACTCACATGACTTGAACACACTAATTTCCTTCCTCATCATGTTCCTGTGCAATAGCAATACATGTATTTAGTGAACCTTACAACTTTGTTACAACTTGGGACAGTGTTCAGGATTTTTTATTTCATTGTTTAGTTTAACTAGAAGATTGACTGATAGCAGGACTGATGTACAGTAAATAGTGATAAAAATGGTACACTGTATGAACCGCCCTTCTTTTTTGTGGATTCACCCGCCATCACAAATACCAGTTATTGTCACTAATTTTACTTTAAACGAGGCTTAAGACACATTTCCTCCTGACGGCTCATTTATTTCTGAGATAGAAAATGACCTTGTGCCCAAAAAACTAATTTACTCATGGCACACAAGTGCACACACAGCCAAAATGTTTTATTAATCTATACATCATTATCATTGTCACACACACACAAGCTAATGATATAAGCATCATGTCCCATTGAGGTTGATGGAGTATTGATTTTGGCACAGAGGCCATTGGCAAGGTCATGCTGGGATAAAATACTGTATATATTATACTTAATGCTTAGAACCGTAGCTTTAATTGAATATTTCCCTGATATACACAACGGTTATGTACTGCATGCGTAGTATGAAAAAAAAAAAAAGGTCAACCGATAATGGATTTTTAAAAGCAGATAAAATAACGATAGTTTAGAGCTGATTAATTGAATGACGTACTTCTTTACCCAAATCCCCGCTGAAAAATAACAAACGGGAGTTAGTGTCCCATATTTTAAAAATAAACAAAAATGACCATTAATTAATTCATGATTGTATTGATAAAAAAATTATACATTTCAAAATTTATTCAGGGACCTAATGACTACATGGTACAATTTGCATTGTTAAATTTAGCATCAAGATTAGAACCAAATTCACTGTGTAATATAATATAATATAATATAATATAATATAATATAATATAATATAATATAATATAATATAATATAATGTATTTTTGCTGGAGTCATGAGCGCGACGTCAAATGAAAGTGAACAATGCCGAACTGTAGATCAGTTAAAAGACTTAAAAATCCTGAAAACATGCGTCAATGAGTCGTGTCGTGTTAAGATAAGATAGGATAGGATTTTTAGAACTGTATAATGGAAAAAGCACCATTAGTTTGAAAACAGGAACCACTGCTGAATCGGGAAGAGTCAGAGTGTGCAATGTCCAACTTGAAACTAACTTCACACTCATGTAATGCTTGAGTTACAGTGACATTTAATGGCGTTTTTAATCGTGTAAGTAATCGGCTAAAAAGTGAAACCCGTCAGCCTCTTGTTATGTGTGTGTACTTGTTTCATGTTCCTACTTTAATGTTTGCTTTCACCAGCCGGGAGTTCTGTTCGGTGCAGGGTCCACCTCTACGGGCCGCCCTGCTCCAGCACAGTGGAGGTCTGCCAATAGCTGAGCGTCATATTAGCCAATGAGTGATCTCACACTGAGCGGGACTGCAGCCAGTGAATGAGCTAATGGCATGCGGTGAGGCGCCGTTTTCTGTGATATTTTTACTAAAAACACAAAAGGTTCTGCGGGAGTTTCTGACTGACGCTGTGCAAATGTTTTATGTTTTTTGCTTTCATAGAGCGCCAACTTCCCCCCAGTGAATGCAGGTGACAGGGAAACATGAGAAAACATGAGTAATGGTAATTTCCAGTGAGGAAAAAAAGGACACGCTTCAAGTAAACACTTTAATCTGTTATTGGTTGTCCTTAAATGTCTATTATGAAGTGCCCCATGAAATATTGCGTTTTCAAAAATTGAATTTAAACCCCTCTTTTTAATTAATTCAGACTACCGCCTTTTTTAAATACAGACAAAACCAATGTATTTATTTGTTACACTTTTTCATGTGTTTTCTAACTCTGAGTACACGTACTTTAGATTCTAACATCTTGTACTTGAAACTTTGTGTTTGTCTGTTGCACTGTATGCGTCAGTTTTATTTTTTTTTGTGTCTGTTCACTTAAGAACCAAACTAAAGACAAAGACCACACTGCCAGCACTCTTTAGAAATGCAGATCGATCAAACTGGATTTATAATCATTAATAACTACTCGTACATTTTACAGAATCTGTCACGTTTGGCACAAAGTGTAGCACTGATACTGGAAAGACACAAAGATGCAGGCATGTTTCAGGTCATGTTAAATCGCTCAGAAAAACTACTAACTACTAAATACACCAGACTCCTCTGTTAAATATTGAGTTTTTAGAAATTTCCTTGGTAAACGTTGGAGATTAACGCATGTTTATTATATTATATTATATTATATTATATTATATTATATTATATTATATTATATTATATTATATTATATTATATTATATTATATTGCAGGTGCTGTGCCGTGCAGGAACAGTCTAGTGGAAAAGCACAAAAAAAGTGTTTCCAGAAGTGATTAAATTCTATACACTTTGCTTTCAAATGTTTGCCCTCCTTACAAATAATCTGTGGTGATACAAACTATTTTTTGTAAAGTTATTTTAGAGCACAGTTCTCTGCAGAGAGAGAGAGAGAGAGAGAGAGAGAGAGATTTAGACTCACTGGGGACTTTTTCTTTTTCCTCCATCACCATCCCTCCAGCAGTGAAGCTTTTCTAGCACCAGTGTATTTGCTGGTGCCCCCCCACTGACCCACACAATATACGCCTTCACAGCGTATGAGCGGGGGAGGTGTGTGTGTGTGTGTGTGTGTGTGTGTGTGTTCTTGTACTTGCTGCAGAGTGAGGACCAAAAGTCGTATAAACTAAACTACTAAGTGAGGACATTTTGACAAAGTGAGGACATTTTAAAAATTTGACGACATTTCGGCCGGTCCTCACTTTTTTTCAGCCCTTAAAAGGACTTTTTCAGGGTTAAGACCTGGCTTTAGGGTTAGGGTTAGAATTGGGTTTAGGTTAGGGTTAGGGTTAGGGGCTAGAGAATGTATTATGTCTATGAGGGTCCTCACTTTGATAGAAGCACAAACGTGTGTGTGTGTGTGTGTGTTTGTGGGTGAAATGGGTCCCTCTTTGATTCACTGTTTGAGAACCATACTTGGGAAATTCACAAGCAGAGAGTTAAAGTGTAAGAGATGGAAAAAAAGAAGAAGAGGAGAAACAGGAAGAAGGGGAAAAAAAGCAAGAGGAAACAAAAAAAAAAGAAGCTTAAAGAAGCTTTTTTAATCCATCCTTCACTGAGTGAGGATTTGATAACGTGAGACTGACTCTCACTACAATGTGTGTGTGTGTGTATGTGTCACCTCTTTAGGACCTTTACTGTCACAGAAACTGACCTTGTTAGGAGCAGTAGTCCTCATGCAAACCAAAACCTGGTCCTAATGAGGCAGAACCTCATTTCTGAGAAACTGGTTAAATTTCGGACTAAAGCACTTTAAAACAACTACATGGACCAAAATGCTGCAGAGAATAATAAATAAAGGACATAAAAGATCACACATGGAAATTAAATGCATATCAAATAACAAAATAAAATAGTCAGGTTATGGTTCAGATTAGAGATTAACTGGTTATAGTTAATGTTAGGGACAAGGCTTTGTTTAGGCTGTCAGCGTAAATGGAAGTCAATGCAGGGTCCTAAAAAGAACAGCTGCACAAACGTGTGTGTCACTATGAGTTTGGACATTTCGGCCTCCTGGTCAGACGACAAAATAACAGTAATTATCTTGACCAGTGCACCCTGTAGCTGCGTGTGTGTGTGTGTGTGTGTGTGTGTGTGTGTGTGTGTGTGCGTGTTACCCTGTCAACCTCTGTGCAGCCTATTCTAAATAACAGTGATTACAAAGATCATATGGGGGTGGACTAAACCATTTAGGATAAATGATTGCGACCTGCTGTTTTACCCACCTGTGGTTTAAACACAACACGGCAAACACACACAAACACGCACGCGCACGCATGCATGAACAGAATACACAAACCCACACAGATTACTGTATTTTCAGTCACATGACGAAAATGTGGCAATTTCATGGCCACACAAAGATCTTTTGATCTTTGAAATAATGTAGGACTGTGTGATTTGGTGTGTGTGTGTGTGTGTGTGTGTGTGTGTGTAAATACATAGACTGTATTTATAAAACAAAATCACTTCTGGCGCCTAAAACAGTGTCCCCAACACTTTTTATATGGGACATCCACATTTTTAAACAACAATTTTTTTATTTACATTTATTTTTTTATGTAAATTAATGGAGTCTTTTGTCCATAATCTGCCATATGTCTGTGTTTGTGCACATTTCTTGAAAGCATATAACTAATGTTACTTATATGACAATTAAAAAAACAACCTTAATTTCCAAAACGGTTGTGATGTCACAAATAAGACATGTACAATTGAAGACAAAATTATTAGCCCCCCTATGAAAATGTCATTGTTTTAAAAGTATCTCCCATGTGCTGTTAAACAGAACAAAGAATTTTTAACACAGCTTTTTTCAAACATCCTAGTTTTATTTTGGATGCTTCCATTATTTGAAATTATTCCACAAAAACCAAAAACTACCAGGGTCAACATGGTTGTCCCCCTGATGCTAACAGTCACTTGTGTCTCCTTGTTGCTGGATAACAGCCTGCAGTGGTTTGCTGTAGTTTTCAACAAGTCTCTGACTCGTCTCCTGAGGAATCCCAGCCCATTCTTCTTTGGCAAATCTCTCCAGCTCCTCCAGATTTGATGGCCTTCTGGCATGGACCTTGGTCTTCACTTGAATGGGATTTAAGTCAGGACTTTGTGCAGGCCAGTCAGTAACGGTCACTCTGGTCTTCTGGAGGTCGTTCTTCACCAGGAGCCACGTATGTTTTGGGTCGTCATTGTCGTGTTGGAAGACAAAGCGACGACCCAGACCCAGTTTTGCTGCTGACTGCTTCAGGTTTTCTTTC
>JAFBJR010000028.1:67977-156095 GCA_016785285.1 Brachirus orientalis
GCATCCCCACAGCATAATCCTCACACCACCGTGTTTCACTGTGGGGACGCTGTTCTTTGGGTTATACGCCTCTGTCTTCTGTCTCCAAACATAAATAATGTCTCTGTGGACAAAGAGCTCTAGTTTGGTCTCATCTGACCAAAGGACATGCTTCCATATGAATAATCTGGGTTAAAAATTCTTTTTCTGTGTAACAGCACTTGGAAAATACCTCTAAAACAATGACAGTTTCATAGTGGAGCTAATAATTTTGTCCTCAACTGTATCTAAGATTACAAAAGTTGCTTTTAGTGAACATTCTGAAGTGAAAAACAACAAGCTTGAATAAGATCTTTACCAACCACAAGGCTCTAGATTGACTGAAAAGATTAAGACTCTCTTTCTATTTCCAAGAGTTATAGATTAGATATTTAAGAAATTAATCGCTGATTCAGTTTACACAAGAGTTATTTAAGTTTTAGGAAAAATCAGAAAAAAAAAAAATTAATTTATTTGGAATGACTGGTTTAAAGATAAGTTAAAGTCCCATTAACTCCATTCACATGCATTGAAACTGCTCTGTTTCCATCACCCCTTGTGTGTATGTGTGTGTGTGTGTGTGTGTGTGTGTGTGTGTGTGTGTGTGTGTGTGTGTGTGACAACATAAACTTAATCCAGTCTTGTAGGCTGGAGAAGAGGCGATGCACTCACAAAAATGTAAAGAGACAGGCAAACAAACAAACAAAGAGCTGAATGGACAGATGGACAGACAGACCGTCTCCTGTCGTCTCTGGACTGATCCAACGGAACCGAGATGGGGGGGAAGTGGCGGACAAATCCAAATAATCACTTTATTCCTTCTTTAATTCTTTTAATTCTTTGTCATGTCTGAAATCATGTGACTCTTCTCATTCTTTTTCTTTAGAATGTCCTCTGAAAATCACATTCTTTCATCAGTTTATCGTTGTTTTACGGCAGCGACTGTGTGACCTTTAACCTTTGAACCTTTGTGTGTTTTTATACACGGTTTAAAGTGTTTTTTTGGGCAGGTGGTAATGAGGTAAGAGAGTGAGTGAGATGAATAACAGCAGGTGAGGAATACAGCAATAACGTTGCCTTCTCTCTCTCACACACACACACACACAGAAGTTTTTGCAGCTGTTCTCAGCTTCCATTCATTTAAACAGACTAAACACAGCATGATCACTAACCTTAACCATGACCAGTTAAACACTAACCCCAACCTTAACCGTAAGCATAGTTCAAATCTCAGTTCTTAACTGAAGCAGTTCCTCAGTAATGAGGTTCAGCTTCATTAGGACCAGGTTTTGATCTCCATGTGGACTACCGGTCCTGACAAGAACAGTGGTTATGCTGGAAAGGCTCCTAAAGAGGAAACCAATACAAGAAAACACACACAAACACTCTCGCATAGGCCATTTAACCTTAACCTATCCCCAACTTAATGCCTCACCTGAACCCTTGACCTAAACCTTATTCTGACCCTAACCCTTAAAACCAGGTCTTAAGCCAAAAACAGTCCTTTAAAGATGTGTGAGAACATGAGGACCAGACAAAATTGTCCTCACTTGCTGTTGTTTATTAGTTTTATTTGGTCCTGACAAATATGTACAAGTAAACACACGCGCTGGTTCTACATCATTTGTCAGATATAATGTATTCCCTAGCAATATGTCCCCACAAAGATAGGTTTGTACTGTGTTTGGTCCCCATGAGGATAGGAAAACATGATCACACACACGCACTGGTTTCCATGACTTTCGAGGACAATGACTTCCATTCATTTCCTGGAGTTTTCACCTTAAAATGGAGTCATTTACATTATGGGGACTTGATTTTTGTCCCCATAATGTGACTGTGGAAACAGATTTAGGTCCCCACAACATAAGGAATACCAGGTGCACACACACACGCAGGGGCATGGCCCATATTAAGTTGCGATGTAGAGGACGGTTGAACAAGTATAAGAGGATTACAAATACCTTGGGTGAGTAATATGAGGGAGATAAGACCTGAGAGGGTGAGGTGGTGGTGGATGATGGACAGAAGGAACCAAGAGAGGGAGACAGAGAGAAAGAAAGAAAGAAAGAAAGAAAGAAAGAAAGAAAGAAAGAGGTCATAAAAAGTGGATGACTCATTCATAAGAAACATTTCACCTTCTCCTCACAGTTTATCTCTCTCTCTCTCTATCACTCTCTCTCTCTCCTCACGCCATCCTTTGTTCTCTCCTTTGAGATGATGTGATTAGTTAAAAGCCTCCATCTTCTCATCAGGCTGATGGAGGTGGAGGCAGAGGGGACACACAGATGCCCCCGATGTTCTCAACGCGTCAGTGTGTTTGGCTCACGGCGAACGGTGCCATTCAAGAAAAACCACCTCCTCAACTCCTGCTGCACAAAACACTAACCTCACACACACACACACACACGTTTGTGCTTCTATCAAAGTGAGGACCTGAGAAAGGTGGGCTGAGAAAAAGTGACGGCCAGCCAAAATGTCCTCACTTTGTCAAAATGTCCTCACTTTGTAGGTGTTTATACGATTTTTGGTCCTCACTCTGCAGCAAGTACAAGAACACACACAAACCCACGTTTTGCTTCTATCAGAGTGAGGACCCTCATATACATAATACATTCCCTTAGCCCCTTACTCTTAACCATCACAACTAGATGCCTAACCCTAACCCTTACATAACACTAACCTAAACCCAATTCTAAACATAACCCTAAAACCAGGTCTTAACACTTAAAAAGCCCTTTTAAGGGCTGAGAAAAAGTGACGACCAGCCAAAATGTCCTCACTTTGTCAAAATGTCCTCACTTTGTCAAAAGGTCCTCACTTTGTAGGTGTTTATACAATTGTTGGTCCTCACTCAACAACAAATATAAGAACACGCACACACACAGATCTATTTCCGTACACATGCAGGTGTGTAAGCCTTTATCCACATGGAAACAAAGCAAAGTGTCAACAATTTTAAAATAGTTTTCTGTAAACACGGCATCGTTTCAGGAAAACGGCTCTAAAGGCTGTGGTACATATTCCAGGCCTGTGTGTGGCGCTGTATCGCTGCACAAGAAACACACGTAAGGCCGAAGACATTGACCACTGGCATACAGATATCTGACGAACTATGCATTACAGCGTACAGTGTAAAGTCAGGGCGGCTAATAAAAGAAAAAAAAATTAAAGTTGTCAAATAAACGATAATGAGGATAAAAAAAAAAATAGTGACAGTGAATTCATGTGCAAAGAGAGGCGTGAGATTATGACACAGAGTGTGGCTTCTACCTGATTTATATCATAATTTTGTGATTTGTTTAATGCTCTTTTTAATTTAAACGACAAATTCAAGCTGTTGCTGGAATATGAAAACATTTAAAAACAAGTCGCAGCGTCTCTGCTGAGGAACGGTGCGAGACGATTCTGCTGGTTTTGGCTGTTTGCACATGTTAATGCTGCAGCTTAGCTGTTCCTGGCACTGGAGGGAGGAGATCAGTGGAAAGTTTTATATAATAGACGACAGTTAAATTAGTATGTGTGTGTAAGTTAAGTTTATTTGCACAGAACCTTTCACTGCCAATAATAAAAAAAAAAAAAGGGAATTACCAAGCGCTTTACATTAAAGTAAGAACACAAACTAAATGTCGCTTTGCATTAAATCAAGTGCAAAGATTCAAAGCAAATATCAACTCAATAGAAGTTAAAATATTAAAGTAAATGTATTAAATCAAGATGTAACACGTGTGATAAGGGAAAATCCAGTTGTAGTGAAAAGCCTGCTGGAATTAAAACTTTTTCAGCTCGCTATCATTGTCCTTCTGACTTTAATCTCAGAATATTCTAACTCAACTCTGAATTTGACTTTGATCCCAAGACTTCTGCATTTCTCTCCTCAGAATTCAGAATTAACTAACTTTCTTTCCAGAAATCTTTAATCTCAGAATTCAATTTTTTTTTCTCAGAAATCTGACCTTGATTTCAGTTTTTTTTTTTTTTTTTTTTTTTAAGAGTTCCGACTTTAATCTCAGAATTTTTATTCTTTCCTGCCTGCTGGAATTAAAACTTTTTCAGCTCGCTATCATTGTCCTTCTGACTTTAATCTCAGAATATTCTAACTCAACTCTGAATTTGACTTTGATCTCAAGACTTCTGCATTTCTCTCCTCAGAATTCAGAATTAACTAACTTTCTTTCCAGAAATCTTTAATGTCAGAATTCAATTTTTTTTTTCTCAGAAATCTGACCTTGATTTCAGTTTTTTTTTTTTTTTTTTTTTTAATCAGAGTTCCGACTTTAATCTCAGAATTTTTATTCTTTCCTCAGAATTCTGACTTTAATCTCAGAATATACTGTATATAAATTCTAAGAAAAAAGTCTAAATTCTGAGATTAAAATGAGTAATTTCAGAAATCTTGCCTTTAAAAAAAGATTCAGTTTTCTCTTCTGAAAAAGCATGTCTGATTTGATTTGGTCCAACAATCATAATAATCCGCCCTAGTCTACAACCTTATACCAAAAACAAACGCCGTAGACAGAATTTGATTTGAGTTGGATTTTGATATCTCCAGTCTTTGGAACATATTTCCACATTTTTGGCAGAGTTTAATTTTCCTGAAAGACTTGGAAATATATTTACTTCTCAACATGATGGTGTTCTGTATGTCAGCGGGGGGGAGGTGGGGGGGGGGGGGCTGGATTGAGAGACAGACAGGCTGGTCTACCCACTCAACAGACACACACACATGGAGCTAAACAGCCTTTGTTAGTATCATAATCACATTTGGTAGAAGCCATATGACACCAAAAATCACTGCCAAGGACAGACAAGGCAGCGAGGGAGAGTGCGAGTTTGTATGCGACTAAGAGAGAAGAAAATAAGGTGAAGACACGCTGTGCGTGTGTGTGTGTGTGCGCACACGCGTGTGTGTGTGCGCGCGCGCGAAGTTTCTCGGTGAAATCGTCCATATGCTGAGGTCAGCCACGCTATCACTAGCTTTCGAGACACTTTCGGGCCGACGACAGTATCCACGTGTGAGCGAGAAACAGAGGGAGGCATCGTGACACGTTTGTCAGCGCCATTGCGGTGGTTTTCTCCGTTTACAATGGAAATCAGAGTCAGTTCTTCACATGGCAAACATTCCCAAATGCAAATTCTGCATCCGGTTTTAAAATCCAACCACATCCTTCTATTCAGCACACCAGATATATGCACACATTTTACTGATATATATATATATATATATATATATATTTCTGTCAGTGTTAGCTCTAATCAGACTCATTTCAAAATCTTCCAAATTGTTAATTTGAGTTGTTAATTCAGTTCAGGACAAGCCTCTGCTGCGACCACCATAGGAAATGAATGGGTGAGATGGGCAACATTCCTATACGCTGCCTGCCGTTGTCTTCACCACTAGGTTGCGCCGTGCATTGATTCATAAATATAAATGAGGTTTGATCTGACTTTATTGATCCCACATCAGTTACAACGAAAAGGGGTAAACAAGTGAAAAGCGGACAAGATAAGCAATAATATAAGATTATATAATATATTAATTCATAACTACTTCTGACAATGGATGAAAACAAATTAAAAACACACACAAAACAAATATAAATGGGGAAAAAAAAAACAAAAAAAAAATGGAGAACAGAAATGTAAAAGTGTATAAGAATGAAATTAAAAATAATAAAAGAAGCACATTAGAATGCAAACACTGAAATATATGGAGGAATTTCAAAAACTAATTAAAAAAAACCTCTCAATTTGTTTATTTTAAGACCTCTCTAAACCTACCAGCAGTACTTCCACGGCCCACCAGGGGGTTTTGATGTCTGTGGTCTGCACTATAATCTTATAAGAGGTAAATCTTAATCACAAAGGAAGAAAAGGGCCATTAATAAACACACACACCTGTCGTTCGTATACAATAAACACTTTACTGACCAATTCCCTCTGCAGAATATTTAATTATCTCTGTGAACAAAGGCACAATAGATGCAGCAGCTCGGAGCTGAACCTGCTGACGACGTCCTTCAGGAAGACGGCGAGGGACTGAATCTCTGTGGTGACGAGGGACAAGAGGGACAAACTCACTGTTGAGTTAAATTCATCTTAACAGTCTTTTCCACAGGATTTATTTAGTCGAGTGAGCAAACGTGAACAGCTGCGACTGTGTACAAACCAACAGGACCTTCCTCACATCTTGAAATTGTCTCCAAATCTGTGTTATTTTCTTTTCATTCAGTAAAATCAGTGAGTAGCAGCTCAGCTTTGTGAGATGCTGACTTTATAATCCTCTTTATAATTTGTATAAATGAGTCTTAATTTTTCTCAGGTTTTGGCTGTTTAAACACACATGGTACGAGTTTTTATTTTTGTGATATATAAAAATCTTGACTTCTCTTACTATGATATGTATATAACACAAAATACTAACACTCTGAGCCTTAAGGACAAAAAAGTACCTATTGAAAGTCACTTTAAAAAAACTACTATGATACTCTCATACTGTTTGTCCCAATTGTTTTTTTTTTTATTTTAACTTTTCAACATCATTTTCCTTGATTCAGCATGTATTGTAGTTTTGCTGGTAATCCAGCAGGAGGCAGTGTTACATGAAAAAAAGACCAACCGAAGCCTACGTATAAGTGAAAGTGAAAAAAAAAAAATTAGTAATCAGCGTTGTTGGTAAACACATGACATATATATATATATATATATATATATAATGTTATTTGCAATCCTCAAGAAAAGTTTTAGAATTGAAAAATTTTCTCCTCAAAAAAAAACAAAAAACAAAACACTCTCACTCACTCATTTTCTACCGCTTAATCCACTGGGGGTTGCAGGGGGCGCTGGTGCCTAACTCCAGCTGACATAGGGCGAGAGGCAGGGTCACACCCTGGACAGGGCCCAAAACAAAACAAAACAAAAACATGGTTGACGACATCCTCGCCCGCCCTTGCCCTGCTGCTGTATACACACAAACGCTCCCTTAGTCAGCTCTGATAGTTTTGCCTGACATTTTCAGATGAAGGATGTAGCAAACGCATCGAGGCAGAACGATAGCCCCCTTTTCCACCAAAATTACCAGGAACTTTCAGTATAATCTGTGTGGTTTGTGTTCCCGCCGCACCTCAAAGTTCTTGAGTGTTGTTGACGACGTAGAGTCAAAACATTTTACACGTCGGTGGATCGTTGTGTTTGATTCTCCAAATCTGTTCCATGTTAATAAAGAAGAATAAACTATAAAACAATTAGGTGCTTCAGTGAGATGGTGGGAGTGAAAATCAAGCAAAAGAGACAAAGTTGCGTGTGTGTTCCACGCAGCCCCGCCCCTCCAAAGTTCCTGCTAATCTGAAAAGTTACTAGTCTTGAATAGGTACTAAATTTACCCGGGTAATTTTGGTGGAAATGCGCCAAGGTTTACCCGGGTAAATAAGAAAAGTTCCTCTGGTTGAAAAAGGGCCTCATAACAACAACAACAATAGTGACTTAGTGCAGCTGTAAGGGATTTGGCTGAGTGAAGATACAGGGAACACAGCGTGTCTCATGTCCCGTCCTGCTTGTTGCTCGCCTGTCTCATAATTTACGAACAACCTCCTCTGCACACAGACTGAGCTGCTCTCTAATCCACATCAAGTCATTCCCTGCTCTGATCTGGTCATAATTTTAATTACTACAGCTACTAAAAGTCGCCTCACAATAAAACATTACTGTGGGGGCGTTTTTTTTTTTCTTTTACAGGAGGGAAGTGTCGGAGTGAGGGAGGAGGAGGAGGAGGAGGAGGGAGAGAAGGCGACTGGTAATGTCCTAATGATGTAGTGGCTGTCAGAGCGTTTGCTTCAGAGTGCAAATGATCCTGTAAGACCAGCATCGCTATTGATCCAGCTATTACACGGCTCAACATACTAATGAACGTGTGTGTGTGTGTGTGTGTGTGTGCGTGTGTGACAGAGAGTCCAGGAGATGGAATAACAATGTAACAAAAACAGGTAGTTTACAGTGTTGTCTATAAAAAGGGGATAAAAGGAAATAACACTTGAAAAGAACAAATGTGTTTATGTACAGTGTGTGTGTGTGTGTGTGTGTGTGTGTGTGTAATTCTGACACTTCATCAATTCTCCCGTTACAATGTGACAGATATGAAACCCAATCGGAACCTGATCTGCTTGAAAACTGATCCCAGGTCTCACCTTGAATTTTCCCAACACACACACTCACACACACACACACCAGTTTGCGCTCGTATCAAAGTGAGGACCGTCATAATAAAGTCCCTAGCCCCTTACCCTAAACTAAACCCAATTCTAAGCCTTTTAAAAAAAAGACAAAATGTCCTCACTCTGCAGCAAGATATCATTTTAAGTACAAAAACACAGCTGAAGTAATTCAGGCTCACCTCTCCTCAAAATCTATCTATCTATCTATCTATCTATCTATCTATCTATCTATCTATCTATCTATCTATCTATCTATCTATCTATCTATCTAATAATTAATTACTTTAAACAATTCCTTACTTTTAATTTTTGTCATTGCTGTTTCCCACTTGCAGTGTAGGAAACTGATTCGATTCCCTGTTTCCTGTGTGTAAAAGTGCTGTGACGACGAGCTCATCTGACCGGAGACACTGTCGTTTTTATTTAGACATATTGCATTTGTATAAAGTAAATAGCCTTGAAAGCAAAGCACAGCTGGGATTTTGTGTTTATTTTTAATGAGAACCTTGGCCTTTTTTTAAAATCACCCCCGAAAATGCCACCCAACGTGGCAACAAAACAACATAATTGCATGAAAAACCATTTTTATTTTTTACTTCAATTGCAGAACAGAAGTTTAATGTTTCATATATCGTCACCAGTTTTAAATGAGATGTGAGCGTGTCATTTACAGCCCTTTTTCTCAGCATTGACACTGGGGGGGAAAAAAATGAATTATCTGATATTTATTATAATAATTTGTTGCTTTTTATGCTGATAATGTTTTTGATACAGTGCAGTAGGTTGGTTAAGGCCAAATGGCTGAACTGTGTTTGTGAGTGAAGTTTCCACTGAGCCACAGTGAAAGCTTCACATGTCAACGCGACTAAAAAGCTCCGTCATCCGAGTCCCAGGACTCAGTCAAGCCGAGAAACGTCGTAGAATTTATTAGGCTGTACTCTCTCTCTCTCTCTCCATTCCTGTTCTATCTATACCTCGCTTGCTCCTTCCCGCTCTGCACTTCTGGTTAATGGATTCGGGCTAAATGGGTTCTGAGAAACACAAGTGAAGAAGAGGAGGAAGAGCAGAGGGAGGCGGGAATGGAACTACCTGTTGCCTTCATTTCATGATGAACATTCATGAAGAACTCTTGGTTTTGTTATTGTTGGAACCAAGGCTTCGAACCGGTTCATGGAACAAAAACCAAACCAGAAACTTTATATTTTCAATGTTCTGGAACAGAAACGTTTTATTTAGAATAATGGTAACCGGTTAATACCAGTATTTTTTCGTTCTTGATTTTTTTCTCTTTACAATGACCTGTTAAGGTTCACTTCCTGTCATTCACTCAACGCGTTGGAGAGCAGAGAGAAGCTTCACCCGCAGGCAACCAGAAGGTCTATGTGGTGGTCTACCAGTCTTGATTAACCATAAGCGGGAAACATTGTAGTCTACCAAACTTAAAATTAGACACGACTATTTTATCTGTTTGTGACGAACATCAAAGCAAATGTAAACAGCTGCTTTAACATTAAAAACCTTTGGGCACCGGATACGTTGGTAACGTACGGGACGAAAGTGCGATTAAATTCAGATGCGAATCATGACGCATGCCCTCCTATGTACATCAACTGTGATGTGAAGAAATAATGAAGACAAGGGAGGAAAAAAAAATTGCATCACAGTAACACACACACACACACACACACACACACACACACACACACACACACACACACACACACACACACACACACACACACACACACACACACACACACACACACACACACACACACACACACACACACACCATCAGCCTGATTTGAACAGACTAAAGCTTTAATAGCTAATTTAAAATGTCCTAAAGCTACCTACCCAAAGTTAACATGGAACGTTATTAACTGGTTCAAGAACGATATTTTTTGAACATCAATTAAAAGGGTGGAACCTTAAACCGGAAATGGTAAAATCCGGTTTCTGTTCGGAACAAACCACTTAGAAAAAAATTATTCTGGTTCAAAACCCTGGTTGTAACATAGAAAAGTCTTTGCTGTTTAATTAATCAATCAAACAATTGATCTTCATTTTGGAGATGCACGATTTATCAGCATGATATGTATTTGCCAGTATTGGCTATTTGCAAACACGCCGAAATCCCTAATATGAGAAATTACTAAAACAGTTTATTTATTTTGCAAAATGAAGAAAAAGCATATCTACATCTGCTGTGACATGATTATGAAAATATTAGGGAAAAACATAAATATCGGTATCAGCACTTCTGATATATTGGCATGTTGGATATTGTCAAAAAGTCCAATACTGTGCATCCTTCCTTTATTTAAATAGCATTTTCATTTACATATAAATATGAAACATACTTGCATGAAAGCTGTGATTGAAAATCAGGCTTATTCAACTAAATATTGATCTCTGAACTTTTCCCAAGTTAAAACATTAGTGTTGTGTTGTTTAAAAATGAATATGAACTTGTTTTCTTTGTATTATTTAAGGTTTAAGGTCTGAGAACACTTATTTTGACCATTTGTCATTTTTCTGCAAATAAATGCTCTAAATGACAATGTTTTATTTGGAATGAGAAATGTCCCTAAAACTATTGGTTTAATATTGTTTTGTTGTTCATGTGCCCTCTTTCTATGCCGCCTCTTGGCCAGGTCGTCAAATGAGAATTGATTTTCACCTAACCTACCGCTCAAATAAGTAAATAAATACCATAAATAAATATGATGAGTTTAGTTTTAAAAATGAAATGAATGAAAAGGAGGGCGGAGGGAAAGAGCGTCACTGTATGTTTCACGATTTAATGTAAAGGCACTTGATTGAATGAAGTGTCTTCATTAGTGGCGCCAAAGTTAAACACTCTAGTCAGTTAGTCTGTTATTCATTGATTTCTCTGTTCAGCACTAGATTGTTATTGAATATGACTGGCACCAGCGAGTGCAGAGAGAACGTGAGCGTGTGCACCGGAATGAGAGGCGTGAATCCTATCAGCTCAGCTCCACTTCAACCGGTGCAAAGAAATAAAAACAAAAAAAAAAATATCAGTATGTGCATGACCTTTTCTCTGACACCAGGGAGATGATGTTTATGCACAAGCAACAACATGAGCCGGGCTGTTGAGGAGCCTGAAAAATGGACCTTGAAATCATCTGCAGTTAGTAAATCAGAGACAAAATGTGCTGCGAGGTAGACGAAGGAAACAGGAACACAGCGGGAGCGTCACGGCATCACAATATCCACACATCATCCCGCTCTTTAAATGCAGCCTGCTGAATACATAATCCTGTGCACCGTAGTTATTGCAGTGATCTGTCTTCTCGAGCATGTATGTGTGTGTGCATATGTGGATTTTAAGGCAAGTGCGCGTGCGTTGGATTACTAGTTGTTTTATAAAAGCAAGAGTAAATAAGTTGTGAGCATATGGACACTGCGTTAGGACTCGCTGATGTATAGTTTAATAATCCCACAATATAAATATTTTAAGGACTACTTATTATTCTAAACAGCACATATTATTCGCAGACACACACACACGCAGACTGCTCCTGCGAGAGAACAGGATTATGGTGTGATACTAAAAGGGATATGACGATAATATACAGTAATGTAGTGTAATAGGAGTTCAAGTCCATTCATACCAGAGCAAAGCAATTATTCGCATCTTGTTACTGATGCAATTCCCGTCCCCGGATCATTTGTTGACTCCTGTTATTTGTGTAAATAAAGTGAGTGTGTGCGTGTGTGGTAACTAAATTGGTTCAACTGACCTAAAACAATGAAAAACCATCTTACATATAATAACTCAAACACATTTTAACCTGAATTTTAATATCCATTTAAACCTGGGACGCAAACGTTCAAAGTGGGACAATAAAAATGCTCATTTTCCAGTTGACTTCTATTAAAACTGAGATCTTTCTGCAACCACTGGAGTCGCCCCCCGGTGGCTCAGTACTACTTCCATCCTACTTCCGAGTGTTTACTTTTCAAAGCAGAAATCTACGTCTAATTTTTATATACAGTCCATGATTGCAACATGCCAAGGTAATATGTTAATATCTCATTATATCATCTCATATATCTCATTTGTTAAATGCATAACACATTTGTGGATCATTTGGTCTGATCAAAGGAAGAGAAGAAGGTTTTAACAGACTCAGAAACTTCACTCCCTCATGGTGAGTAGCTAATGAATGCATTTCCATTATTGGGTGAACTATCATTTTTAGGAATCACAGTGAAATGGTGGGAACTTGGTTTTAAAACAGTAGAGTCATATGAGTTTCTGCAGTTTGTGTGCTTTTTAATCAATCATCAATATCAAAACCAAGTCCTTTTTGCAGAGGATTGGCCCCCTGGTGGTCTGTCCATTTCATTTCCATGGTCTATGGCTCTGATTTATTTCTTTCACCACATGTTTCATTATATACATTTGTGTCTAAAATGTAAATATTTTCAACACTTTCTGCAAATTTAAACTGTTGTTAGTCATCGTGGCAAAAACATTAAGATGTATTTATGTTTTTGGTTAAATTGGTTTGAAGACAGGAGGTTTGTTTGTGTTCACACTGGTTCTAAATGGCAAAGGGTCTGCATTTACATGTATAGTCTTGATAACCAGTCACCCATTCACACCCATTCACTCACACATTCATACAGCGCATCTATGTGCAGCACATTTTCTGTCACATACTGAGTCACACGCTGCTGGCAAAGCCGTCAAGAGCAACGCCGGGGTTAAGTGTCTTGCCCAAGGACACGTCTGCATGTAGACTATAGTGGAGCAGGGAATCAAACCCACAACCTTCCAGTTGAAAGACAAGCCACGGTACCACTGAGCTGCTGTCGCCGCCAAAACGTTAAGAATGTCATTTAAATTTATTTCGCCGTTGAGGTATGAGGATTAAACTGACTGAATGATGGAGGAGTCGTTTAGATCCGCATCCGACTTCAGCTCATGGGGTTTGACCTACCATTTAAATAAAATGAACCATAAAGTGGAATATGTCATTAGCACTTGCATGCAGTAGTTCAAACATGGCCATTTATGAAGCTGCACTGAGCCATTGTTCATCCCTTTTAAGAGCCCAGACAATTTCTAATGATTCTGCCAATTTGTGTCATTTAATGGCTTTATAATAACGGAACTTTGAAATGAGAGAATCTCACTAATATCCTGTCTCTTAATGTCCAGACACCACTTTTCCCCCACTTGATATTTAACGACTGAGATGCTGAGGGCGAGAGGAGAGAAGAAAAAGAAAAGCACACACACACACACACACACACATATGGTGACACAAATCATGCCTGACTTCTTTTACATTCAAAATGCAATCTCTGCAGTTTTCACACGGATATTTATTCATGAGGTTTCAGTGCTGGACAGAGCAACATTTGTTTAGCATGTGCTACAAAATACACTTTGCTGATAAATAGGGTTGGGAATTGATTAAAATGTATCAATCCCTGCCCATCTGGACTCCAATTCTGCTTATCCACTCTGGTTCGTATCAATTAGTTATATTATATATTTATATATATATACACACACTCATATACACATATAGGAATTACCCTCAGTTCTCCGAAACACGAGCGAGGTGAAACAAAAGGTTGTAGGTTAAGGGAACAACCCCAGTTCTCCGAAACACGAGCGAGGTGAAACAAAAGGTTGTAGGTTAAGGGAACAACCCCAGTTCTCCGAAACGCGAGCGAGGTGAAACAAAAGGTTGTAGGTTAAGGGAACAACCCCAGTTCTCCGAAACACGAGCGAGGAGAAACAGAACGTTGTAGGTTAAGAGAACAACCCCAGTTCACCGAAACACGAGCGAGGTGAAACAAAAGGTTGTAGGTTAAGAGAACAACCCCAGTTCACCGAAACACGAGCGAGGTGAAACAAAAGGTTGTAGGTTAAGAAAATAACTCCAGTTCTCTGAAACACAACTGACATACCGGAGCTTTAAGTCCAGTGAACCTGTGCAGCATCTGTGCAAAAACAGTTCATGTGAAATTCAAGAGTAAAATGTGACAAAAGTACAATCATATTAACAGCAAAGTAACTGTATTTTAGGATAATAATAATAATAATAATAATAATGATAATGATAATAATAGAAGGTGTTTTTCTGTGGGACGCTGATTCATTGTGTCACCACAGATCACAGCCTCTTTAAATAAGCGTCCCCTGAGTGGAGTCTGGCTGCGGTGGATTTCACAGAGGAATCGGGATGCGAACAGATCCATCCATCACTGTCTGTCTCCATCTGTCTGCCTTCCTGTTGGTGACTGTGTCACCTTTCAGCTGACACATCCCACACTCTGGCAGCCGCTCTGGACGCTCTGCAGCTGACAGGTGGCCGCGGACGACGACCACATTTCCCATTTCCCCCCCTATAAATCCTAACTTCGGGTCTCTCTCTCTCTCTCGAGCACCTGTCTAGGATTTAAAGGGCCAGTACACACACACACGAGTTTAAGAGAATCTGTAAAAGTTTTGCACCCTATTGGCTTTTTATCCAAATTTTTAAAAAGTGGGTCCCAGGCTGGAAAAAATTCTCAAAAAAGCATCCTTGTTTTTTTCTGTATACAAGCACTACACAAGTTTGGGAAAACAATGATGTCGTCGACCTTCTTCTTCTTCTTGTGTTTGGAGCGTACAATCCTTCTGCAGTACATGGTATTTTATTTTGAAAATTGGACGTGGTGAATCTGCCCGACTGGCGTTGGTTTGAATAATTAGTTAATGTTAATGGCCTGTTCCTGCCTGTCTGACTGAGTTTGCTCTGCTGTAAAAAAGCACAGTGAAAATAAAGACAATTTGGATGAAGTTGATTCAATAATCTCATAAAACTGCATGAGACATATGAACAAATACATTTTTTATTGGTCATTTAATCAGTGACTGTGACGTCTTTTAAGATGTAGCCAATAATGTTCCCTGTCTGTGCAACCAAAGCATTATTATTATTATTATTATTATTGTTGATGATAATAATAATATTCAGATGCAAAACAATGTAAGATGTATTGTCTCTCCCTTTTTAAATCTCTCTCTGGGTTTTCGTTTGTATTTGTTTCCTCTTTAGGACCTTTTCTGTCGTAAACACTGACCTTGTCAGGACCATTAGTTCTCATGGAGACTTAAAACCTGGTCCTAATCAGGCAGCTCTTGCAGGACATTTAAACGAGGACTTCTTGAATAAAATAGCCGAAGCCCGACACGAAATCTGACAAAAGGCAGAACACAGAGATTGAGATGGAAAGCAGGATGCTTTATGGAACCCGCGATGGAACGGTGGATGGCATTGTTGCGTCACAACAAGAGGGTTGCCTGTTTGGATCCATTCTGACATGACTGTGTCCCAGTGGACAGAGCAAGGACTATAAAGTTTGGACTATAAAGACCTCTGCATTTGGGAGCAGAAAAAACATATACATATAGCAATATCAGTATTGTTATTAGCCTAAGCACTCCCGAAATATATTGGCATTTTGGATAATGGCAAAAGTCCAATATCATGGATCTCTAGTGGGGAAGCTGTAGGTTGGTCCTACCATGGATTACTAGTCAGTTCATCTTGAGTTTATGTATTTATTTAAAATGCACTCCTAATTTAAGGTACAAAAATAAACAACAAAGGTCTCAATTAGGCACAAACCAAGAAGAACCCAATGTTAAGGGTACAAACTTATACCTTTGAGGGAACCACCTGAGTGAAAAGCCGTTGGATGCCTAATGGTACAACTGTGTACCTCATTTTCTGAGTGTGTGTCGGTTAAACAATTAGCTGCTCATCAGCTGGCTCCATCCATAGACGCAGCAAAACACATTGTTTTAAAACCCCAAATCCCAGAGGTCCTGCTACAGAAGATGTCGATGCTGCACTCACACGTGGAAAATAAAGTCAAAAAAAAGGAAACTCCATCCTCTGCTGAAGTTTAATAACGACCCAAGCAGACGGACTCTAAATCCTCACCAGGGTCTGACAAAACATCTAATCAAGTGGAATTACATACCAGACGGATGTGATCCAATACACAGCACATAGAGGGCGCTACTCTGACAGGTGCCCCCGACAGTGTCAATAACAAGGGAACATTTGATTTGTGGTTGGAGGATACAATGGAAAATCAAGATGTTTGCAGAGCTTGATTTAAAAATATCAATGTGATTAACTGTATTGTACTATTGGATTTTGTTATTACATGTTAATTAGTGGGTTTGTTTTTCCTTTCATTCTATGTGTGTGTGTGTGTGTGTTACCACCAACAGATTGGATTATTTATTTTTTCAGTGTTACCAGTACTCGAGTTGAGGGAGGATGGGGTCCCTGTGGTCGAGATCAGAAAATATCAAGTGACCAGCAGCAGCAGCAGCAGCAGCAGCAGCAGCAGCAGCAGCAGCAGCAGCAGCAGCAGCAGCAGCAGCAAGCAGCAGCAAGCAGCAGCAGCAGCAGCAGCAAGCAGCAGCAGCAGCAGCAGCAGCAGCAGCAGCAGGGCACCCATGGATCTGAGTGCCACAAAAGACTCCATGTTTGCCACTGTCTTTGTGTGTGTGTCCACTGGGGAGAAAGCCAGACGTCTCTAATCTCATGTTTCTTCTCAGGAGAACAAACAATGCGCAGGTTTTCTCCCTGTTGCACTTTTATCCTCAACTTTCACTGCTTTTCTTCAGAACGACGTCTTTGTGTTTTCAGCTTCCTCTCCGATCCTTTCTTCTCCCATTGTGCTCTCCCTAACTGTTATGTTACTGTATCCACTTACACTTAGAATAAGGCTGGTGAAGGTTGTTGTCACTGTACACACACACACACACACACACACACACACGCACACAGTGTGCACTGTGAACCAGGTTCAGTCTCAGTAGACAAAGAAACAGAACAGGCCTCAGAATATTGTATCGTCTGTTATCAACAGTACAATATGGTGAATGGTTTGCATTCATATAGTGATTTTCTATTTTCGATGGCCAACTTTGCCATTCACACCCATTCACTCATGCATCCGTATCACACATCTACAGTATCATACCATTCACCATAAATGTGGGGTCAAGTGTCTTCGCCCGAGGACAAATCAGCATGTGGAGAAGGAAAGCCGGGGATCGAACCCCTTCACCTACTGAACTACTGAGGCACCGACCGCCGCCCACATTTAGGTGGGTATTACATAAAATAACGATACTGGTCGTAAAACATAATCCTGCGGGACATGTTAACTGTTTAAAGTTATTATTCAAGTGATAAGGAGAAACAAATATTCCCATAGACTTCCATTCAAACTGAGTTATTTTTCCAGCCAGCAAAAGTCACCCCATGGTGGCTATTTAATGAATTATTACTTGCATTTGATATATATATATGTATACATAACTAGCATAACAAAAATTGATGTTTCAGTCCACTAGATGGCGCCAAGTGCTCACTCACTCACTCACTACAGCTGTTACATATGATTTCACAAATACTCAGTATTTTTGCAACATCATGATAATATTGTATCGTTACTTAAAAATCATGATAATATCATATCACGTTGTCCCTGGCGATTCCCACCCCTACTTTACATATGGCCAATGTTCAAAAGTACAGTAAAGCTAACATTAGCAAAGCTAACATTAGCACAGCTTTGGTGGCGGGGGGTGCGGTTATACAACTAGCTTGATGTAAACAAACGTGACTGATGTCAAACAGAGGAAACACTGGCACAGATTTTCAGACAAAACAAACAGAAACTGTCGTCAGAGATCATGAAATGAGACCTAACTCACACTCCAGTATTAGCAGTATTAGCTTTGCTTCACGTTAGCTCTGCTAAAAAAAACAAACATCGTAGACGGTTGTGTCTGTACGTGATTTGTACGTGAGCTGCGAGCTTTTACTCGCAACTCCACTTCTGCCTCGGATTTCGCGACATTTAGCAAACAGAGCCCCAAATTCTCAGCGATGATCCATGTAATGGTTGAGCTTTACAACAAAATGCGACACCAAATGTAATCACCTGACAGCAGCAACTTTGTCATCTATTAAGGGACAGCTGGGAATTGGAAAAGGAAAACTAAGGGTGCTAGCAGTTTATGATTCTCCTCTGTTTTAAAGTGAAAGAATGAACATAACTTAATGTTATGCATGTTATTTAAAACATGTACACACGGGGCAGACCACAGACTAAAGGAAAGGGAACTTGGCTTGTTGCCGGTGCGAAACCTGACAGGTCAAAGGCTAGGGAACCTCTGAGCAAAGTACCAGTACCATAAAATGACCTCATCCAGTTCACATGCCTGAAAGTTCCAAAGCCTGGATTGCATTGCATCAGGATGGGCATCCATCATAAAAAATCCCATGGACACATAACTGTTAAGTTAAAAGTTGTAAATTCATTTGGCGACCCCAAAAAAAAGAAAATCTTGTATGAACCAAACGCTCGTCCCACGCATGTGTTAGCATGTGCTCTCTCCTGCACCAACGCAAGCAAATGAGAGCATGAACGTGGACACCGATTCTGTGAGGGCTTCATAAAACGAGCGGCGTGTGCACTCACTCACACACGCATGCACACGCACACACGCACACACACAGCTGTGTTTTAAAGAGTCAATTAGTCTTTGAAAACTTGACGACGACTCACTTTCAGAGATGGGACGTGTTATCCTCCAAAGCACTGACATCCAAAGCATAATGTCATTTAATGAAAAAACATTACCACACTTAATACTGGGTCTACGATGACTCAGCATTTTATCTCAGTTTTAATTACAGCATCTCGTAATCAACCCGCTGCGTATATGTGTTGAAAATATTGCATGTTTTTTTTTTGTGCTACTTTGTAATTAACAACAACTCCCTTATAAAGAATAATCATTTAGAAAATGATCTTGTGAATGATTAATATGCTGTAGAAACACTCACACACACACACACACACACACACAAAACATCTGTATACACTGTAAAAAAAGCGTACAACTACTGTGACCTTGAAACAAACACATTCACGCACAGAAACCATAATAAAATAAGAACGACAGCTCAGGTAAATTGGTCATCAATTCATTTTCTGGACATACTTTCTGTCTCCTCCTCCAGAACCAGAGGAACACTCTGTTTCAAGATGCTTCAAAAGTCACAATCGGGAAATAAACAGTAAAATCTCAGTGCTTATGAAAAAGAAAAGAAGTCCTACCATTGTCGCTGTCCGACTTGTTCTCGTGCTCGGTGTCGGTGAGAGTCAGAACCGAGTTGGAGCGGCTGGACAGGCATGAACTCCTCCCGGACGATTTACCCAAACCGCCGCGGCCCCACAGCCGCATGGCACGCTCCGGTGACATCACGGCCTGATTGTCAGAGTCCAGGTCCTGGGTCGTACCAACTGAGAAACCGCGGTGGGGGAGGCCCATCTCTGAGCAGAAGGCGAGGCCTCGACGTGACGGAGGCTCGCAGATCCCCAGCTGACGAAGACTGAAGTGCTGACCTGAAATGTCCAGAAGATCCAGAAGATCTGTTAGTGTACACATGAAATTTTCTTCAAACATGCAAATACATATGCAAACACAATTGTATAAGACAACAAAGGAAGTACCACAAGGAACTGGCAGAGAAAATCTTCAAACGATATGCAAACAAAATGCACAGAACAAATAAATAAAGTTTCATATTCAAAAAGGAGTGAGAAGAACTATAACTTATTAGATCCCACCCCTTCTCCATAAATTATTACACAACAGAAATAGTGTGTTTCCTCTCAATTACTTTCTAAATTAATTAATTATATATATTCAATCATGTATTCTATATATATATGGGAACCCACATTTTAAAAATGGCAAAAAATCGTGAGCCTTTAGCAATAGCAATAGCATTTGTGTGTAATGTAGCAACTAATTTAGAGCCTTATCTGTAACAAATGACATATTTCTGAATTAGTATATGAATATTTCTAAGAGATGTTTGATAAAATATTTAAAATGTCGTTTTATGCATGTTATTTCAAATGTAATACACATAAATATTAGTTAATCCATGCCCACATCTTGTCTCATGTCACCATATATAGATATATAAAATCCATTTATTGACCAGCGCTAATATGCAACAGAAGCTATCTCAAAAAAAGTGATAGCAAAAGTATCTCTTAACTAAAAACAAGAAAAAACAGCCAGAAGAGGTGAGTATTAAATTCTTTAAATCCCACTTTATCATTAGAGCAGAAGAGAAGAGATTAGAGGAGCTTTAAATCTGAAGGAGAGATTCACTGAGGAAGTGGTGTGTGTGTGTGACGCATATTTTGTTCATGTTCATCTTTTTATAACACAAGTTTAATCTTCGGTACACAAATGTACACGGATTCTCTAATGACTCACTGCTCATGTCAGAAAATAGCATCCTGGAGAAACTTAGATCAGTAATTGAGGGACTCAGAGTTTGGAAATACTTTCTGAAAATGTCAGCTCCTTCATTTTTATTTAATCACAATGAGAGAAACACAGTTTGTACACTTATTGTTGTCACGTTTCTGAACCAGTTAATGAAAGATTGACTCTCAGCCACAAAGTGTTATTATTATTATTATTATTAGGCAAAGACACAGAATAAAATAATGGACTGTAATCTTAAAAGAAAATTTTATCCAATCCACTGAAAGTGAACATGCAAGTTGTAGCTCTTCCAGTTTATATCGTCAAATACACATGACGAAGTGTCTAATACAATGTTTATTATTATTATTATTATTATTATTATTATTATTATTATTATTATTATTATTATTGTTAGGGCCCTGGAAAAAAAATCCTCCAAAAGGATCGTGTTTTTCAGATGCTAAGGGATGCAATATGGCTCAGTGGCGCCCCCAAAGGTGTAACCCGGTAGGACAAAGCTAAAACTAAGTTGCTCCAAAGTAACTTGTTGGAAACATGTCACAGCCCAAGACAAACAAAAAAAGTCCCCTGGGACAATGGCCTCAACTTAACAGGAAGTTGGCCATTTTGAATTTGGCGTCCATCTTGGCAATTTGCATGTTTTTCGTAAATGAACCCTACATAAAAGAAATGCATCTACTTGAAGTTATCATCGCAGATTCGAAAAGGCGTGGCCACAGCAACCGTCAGAGGTTTGACAAATTTTGACCAGTCGCTACGAAACAGGAAGTGGCCTGTCACTTTGCTGTGTAATGGCAGATCTGTTCAAACCTGCACACATGAGATGAGAGACCCTGAAAACTGAGAGTGGCTGCTGAGAGAGGAGGACATCTTTGATTTTTCTTGTATTTATAAGTGAACTAAATAATAATAAATGTAAAAAATAACTTTTTACACTGCATTTAATTTTAAATCTGTGTTTAAACCTTTCTCAAAGAGTCGACAATAACTCTGAAATTGTCATAATGTGTGTTTTGACAATACTTGAAAGGATTGGATTATGTACTCATAAAACTGGACTGGAATTGAATTTCAGGTATCAATAATGTGTAATGGAAAGAAGACAAACACGTGATCTCTGAAAATATCAGTTTTGCTTCTTCATCTTCAATCAGCAAATGAAAAAAAGGGGGTGAAATTATAAAGGCTTACGGTAATTAACAGCACAACAAGAGATAAGAAGAACTACAAGCCGTTCAATTAAAAGTTATATTAATTTTAAATTAGCTCCAATTAGGCCAGCAGTGAAAACGAAGGTGATAAGATGAATGAGTAATTATGAGTTTTTCACTACTCAAATATTGACACTTCATTAATTGGAAGAGTGGATGCAATCTTCGCTAGTTTTTTTTTTTTTCATGTGAATGTGTCACTCAAAAGCGTTCGTTATAGCATTTGTCCGACACTAATCTCCGACCAGTCGACGTCTCATTTTGAAAGGTTATTATTGAGTTTTTGTTTAAATAGTCTGTACATACATGGTTGTAAATGGATATACATGAGGCCACATTCAAAATAATTCAAAATAATAAAAAAAGTAATTGACCTGGCAATTCTAAACCATAGTTGGGAATTTCCCCTGAGGTATAAAATACCCACAAATTACCACAAAATTCAAAATGTTGGATTTACAATGTAGCTCCAAAGATTTTTTTTGTTTTTTTGTTTTGCTCGCACTAACCTGATCCATATGATAATTACTAAATGTAGTATCTCTAGGTCTAATAGTTTTACAAATTTGTACAAATTTGAGAGCTTATCCAGTTGAAAAAAAGCTGAAACTAGTGATTGAAACCATTAACTCCTCAGGAAAATGTTTACTGACGTTAGAAAGCAAGCAGGAAGTAGAAGTTCATTTTCCCACAGACTTCCAAACAGTGTACAAACAGTACTTTCCGAGTTGGAAATCCAACTTGTGGAAGCGTTCTTCAAACACAAACTCCCATTCAACCTGGGAATTCTGAATTCTGGCTGAAGTTGTTTTGGTCAAAATGTAATGGGTCTCCATTCATTTTTCAAGCCATAAAAAGACAGTAGGCGGTGCACTAAATGATAACTAGCCAGGGCGTCACCCATTAGAACTCTCGTTTTCAAGACTCCACAGTCGCAATTTCTTTGCCACAATGTTGACATTTTGTTCAGAGGCGTCACCTGAAACCAGGCTGCTATTGGACGATACCAGCTGTACAAAAAAATGGGGACAAAACAAAAACTTGACATCGTGTCCAATTGAAAAAGAGCTGAAACTGAAATAGCCCCCAGGTGGGTATTCAGTATAGATAGATAGATAGATAGATAGATAGATAGATAGATAGATAGATAGATAGATAGATAGATAGATAGATAGATAGATAGATAGATAGATAATTTTGAGTCATGTACATATATAACTAAAAGACAGGCGGAACAAGGTAAGTGTTCTCTCTTTATATAACACCACTTAAAGCACTTTACAGTACAGCTTTTGCCATTCACCGACCACCCATTGAAGCCTCGGCCTTCTGGTTGGTGAAAACCCCATGCTTTGTTCCTCCTCAGCCGCAGCTGTCACTTACAGTATGAGTCTATTCAGTGGAGTCTGGACCCTCACCTTGTCTGCTGTAATCGTCCTGTTCACGGTGAACCATGTCCTTGTGTCCCTTGGTCGTCCCGTACAGTAACCTGTCAATAACAGAGGGCAGAGGTCGTCCACTTTGTTACCACAAAAAAGGAGAGAGAGAGTGTACGTTCAAGTTTTTAAATTCTTATTTTAACTTCTGTAATCAAAAACTGCATGTCTCCAAGTTGTTTTCAGATTCAGATTCAGAGAACTTTATTAATCCCTTGGGAGGTTACCTCTGGGAAATTAAAAGTCAAGCAGCAATACAGAAATAAGAAAATTACACACACAAAAGAAAGAAAGTGAAAAGAATAGCATCACACCACTGGAAAAATGAGAAAAACCTAAAAGACCCAACATTTAGTATAGATATGTTATTTTATTATGATTTATGATATTTAATTATTATAATATTCTACTGTATATACTATGGTATATCATATTATGCTTAGTATAGGTCAGTTAAAGTATAGATAAGTAGCATAAGTAAATAAATAAATAAATTAGGTAACTAAATAAGTTTAAAATAACATTATTATGATTCCAATTAACAGATATATGGATTAATATATAAATTAACTGGTACTTATTGTTATACAAATTGACAGATTTATAGATATTTAGACATTGACAGTATTATAATACAAGTTAATAGATTAATATTATAATATAAATATACATATTTATATGTATAGTACAAAAAACAAAAAACTCTGTTTTGCTCAGTTATCCATAATTATAGACCATAATTATAGAACTCTAGATGCTGTGAAAGGCATGGTGAAAGCCACAAAAAAAAATTTAAATAACCCTTAATAATTTTCTTTACTGCATATTTCAATTATGTTGAGAAAACCCTTGGACAGTGTGTACTGCAGAATTTGCAGCATCTATAGGTGACATTGCAAGTTGCAGTTAAATATCTCTCACAGGCATGTAGGAGAACTTATGGTGGCCTTCAGCTAAAATTAAAACTGAAAAGGTCAGTTTGTCCATTAAAAACATGGTGGTCCTCTGTAAAGACCCACTCCTGATGTAAATAAACTTGGTTCATTATGTGGTAGGTAATAAAACAATTAGAAATACATTTAGGCAACTATACACTCTAAAGAAATTTTAAACATAAATAAATAAATAAATAACCATTATTTATTTGTATAGTCTTTTTTGTTTGTTTTCTATTTTCTTCCTCCATTTACATCCTGCTTCTAGCTCTTTAACCCATTTTTGAAATGATACCCCTTTTGTTTGTAGAAAATGTGTGTAAATAAAGAATGTAATAAAAATGTCGTTGGCCCAGTTTGACAAAATACTGCAAACGAAACACAACAATGATGGTGTTAACACAGATTTTCCACGTTTTTTTTTGCTCATCCAGACTAAAATACAGCAGCACAGTTTTCAAACAGAGAAGGCAACATTTCAAATCCTCAGACTCAAACTCCATTTTCCAGGGTTAGCTTTTAAACAACTGCGTGGACGTAGCTTCACGTAGATTTCACCTGGAAATGTCAGGATTGTTGTAAAAATGTGGAAGAGGGTGAGTATTAAGACACAGTGAAACATTGTGATGTGACCCAGTTCTGACCTGGTCTGGTCCTGGTGCTGATCAAAGGCCTTGAGCGTTTCACTGGACGAGTAGGACTTCTGTGTGGGGACGCGAAGTCCGTGAGAGCCAATGACGCAGTCTTCACTGTCCCCCGAGGAACCTAGCATACGTCACACACACACGCACGTCATATTGTTCACCCTTAAATTCATATTTTGTATGAATTTAAGGTGTAAAGTTTTAAACTAACATCAATATGAATTGGTGGAAAAAAGGTTAGTGCTTTTATCCAGCAGAGAGGGAGAATATGCTCTGGGTGGCTGAATAAGTACATGTTGCTTTAACGTTTGACAGTGGGTTGGCCTGACGCTTGGTGATGGTGGCGGCTATTTAGCGCCTGTCATAGCTGACTACATAGCAAGAGATGCTAAAGTTGCTAAAGTGATGGCGATGTGACATCTGCCATTTCTGGTATTAGTGGGTACGCATTGTGAAAGGAGAACAACCTTGTCTAAATATTAAGCTTTGGCCATGGAGTATTTCAGCTAAATACACGATTAGCTAGCAGCTGTTCGTAAAGTGGAATTATATGTTTTGATTCTGTGTGATCACTGAGGGACAAGATAAACAAATTTTGTAGTTTACACTGCATGTGCCACCACTGAATAGCCCTTAAGTTACTACGGTTAAGTTACTAAATACTGATTATCACCCCCTGCTGGTTAAGAGAGTCATTACCTCTCACACCAGTGGAGAAAATAAATGAAGTTGGAGTGTAACACGCCATGAGAAATTCGTCCTCCATTCTGGAAACACTGACCTGACATCAGGGAAGTCAGTGACACCAGATTACACTCGCTGCTGTATGAGCAGGAAATCGTGGATGAGTGAAGGGAACAGGTTTTTGATTGGCATCAAATTGAAGGACTTTCCAGGACCAACAGCAATCAAATTCAAGGACCAAATGTGCTGACACAGCTTAAGACGGGAGGACGACTTGTAAGACCCTCTTCGTCCATGGCATCCACTTTTATTGATTTGCAGGACTCTGCAAGGACAAGGGATTGTCCTTGGGGTCTTGGTCAAGTCAGTCTTTGTCATTTGGAATTATCTTGGAATTTTCCATTTGCCAGACATCACGTCATTTGCTCTCTCTTCCTTGACGTTACTCGCTCATTGTTCCGCATGAAACCCCACGTCAACAGCGGAGACAGGCAGTGGACAGTGTCCAAAACACTGCTGCTTATTACGACTCCGTGTCTGTCCTGGGTAGTCCTAGTTTATGCACATCAAGCAATGCAGGCCATGAAACTGTACGTGGCGTTGTAACAAACAAGGGAGACATTTACGTAAATATCAACTTAAATTTAGGGCAATTTTCAAAAAATATCAATTTTTTTTTTTTCAAATTCACAAAATTTCACGGATTTGAAGCACCTGTGGGCAGCCTGATGATTTTTTTTTTACTTTTCTCTCCTTTTTGACTAACTCTTTTGCTAGCTATTTACTTAGTAAGTACTAAGTGTTAGTTTTTGTGTTACCTCGCTAACCAGTTAGCTAAAAGACTGAGCTCTCTGACCAGTGTAAGGTCCTTCCTTGTCCTTGCGGCTCTTGGTGAGTGAGCAGTACGGGCGTCGCTCTTTCACTTCCATGATGCTTCTTCTTGTGTTGGTGGCAAACATACAGGCATGCTGCTGCACAGCTGCATAGACAGAGAGACGGATGCACGGAGACGAGGAGGGACGGAAGGGAGACAGACAGAGAGAGAGACAGAAAGAGACACAGAGAGAGAGAGAGAGAGAGAGATGGGTTGTTGGACTCCACCTGCAAACACACAAAGAGAAAGACCAACAAGGAAAAGTTAATGACAAAGTCAATAGGAAAACAACTTTGGACTTCCAGTCAGACAACTCAAGATATAAATGTCTATTGTCGGAGTAGACAAACAACTTTGCTTTGGCTCCATAGACTCTGACTTCATCATTGCTCACATATACGTTTTCATGGATATATCGGGTTCATCTAGAACCTCCGGTCGGACCCTTCAGGAGAACGTCTTGGTGAAAGTGGAGCTTAAAGTCAAGGCTTTCAACCGGTTCATGGAACCAAAACAAAATCAGAAACTGAATCATTTATTTAAAATAACGATAACTGGTTAATACTTGTTTTTTTTTTCTTGATTTTTTTTTTTATGTTTACAATCACCTGTTGAGGTTCACTTCCTGTCATTAGCTCAATGTATGGAGAGAGCAGAGGGAAGTTTAGGAACGTTACCAGCAGGCAACAAAGTCTCTATTTGAACCATACGAGGTAAACATTGTAGTCTACCAATGTGAAAAATTAGACACAAATTCCATCTGTTTGCTCACCTTGCTGGGCCGTGAGCTGCAAATATACAGGACGAAAGTGTGATTAAATTCGGAAAACGAGGGGGGGAACAAAATTGCATCACAGCCATGCACACAGACACACACACACGCACACACAGAATAAATGTGGTTCTCATTCGTCATCAGCCTGATTTGAATTAATGGTCCGGTGGAAACAGAACCCACACAGATTACCATGAATTCCTTCCCCAGGTAAATAAGTTCCTGATGATAAAAGTTCGCGGGAATGTTCCACACACACACACACACACACACACACACACACACACACACACACACACACACACACACACACACACACACACACACTGCTGCTATGTAGAGGAGCTCAGAGTGAAAACTATTTTTATTTACACACACCATAACATGTCCTAAAACCACATCTAACATGGAACATTATGAACTGGTTCAGAAACAATTTTTTGGGGAACGTCAGTATTAGGGTGGAACCTAAAACTGGAAATGTTTAAACACTGTTTCTGTTCAGAACAATTGGCAAATCCCTGAATAAAGTACAGGTAGGATCTTGAGCAGAGGGCAGTAATGACACTGACAAGGCAGAGGGACAGAGATGGGAACGTTCTGGAACGTTCTGAAGCACAAATAGTCCGTCAAACTGAGCGGGAGTGTTTGTGAGGCGTGTCTTATGGATATAGAAATACAGCTCAACTTAACGGCCTGGACTTAGTGTCACTAACAGGCTGTAGGTTTAAGGTACAGTATGTTCTGTGTTGCACACATTTTAGTCTCACCAGAATGTCCTTACAACATCATAAATATCCACAGCAAGTCTTGGGCTGTTTGGTCTCGAGTCTTGTCAGTCATCGACTTGATGTTTGCCTTTTTGTTTTGTTAGAAGTCACTTCCATCACCGATTCCCTGGTTAAAAATTGAAAAACTTTTGATCTATGCCACTGTTTTTGATACTCGAAACACAAACGGCATTTGGGGCAGAACACATTCCTTTAGAGTTTGTTACTGAGAGTGTTGTTTGATTTTGTGGAAACTGTAGGGACTTTGTGGTCTAAGGTGTATTTTAACTGCTATTATATGATCAAAAACCATAAATCACCACTAAATACTATTCTTTTTTCTTTTTTAAACTGTGTAATAATGCAATTTCTTTGTCTGACTTTCCCGTGAATGTTTTTCCCCTGTTGGAGGAGCACAATGTAGTCCATCCAACCCATTCATTTCCTGTGCCAATCATTGTTGACCAAGATCCCCAAGGGTGAAACGAACTAGAACTGTGGCAATAAGATGGAAAAAAAATGCAAAACGGATGCGTTAGCTGGGTAGAAAAATAGGGAAATATTTGCAGTAGACGTTGGCAAAGGGGACGGGCATTGGGCTCGCAACTGGAGAGTTGGCAGTTTGAATCCAGAGACAGGTCAAGGGCTGGGGTGAGCATGAGCCAGTTCCAGATACAGTACGTGCCGCCCACTGCTCCAGTGGCCAGACTGTGTGTTTACTTGTGTAATAAGGACGGAAACTAGACGAAACATTGAAGGACATGTAAAAAGAGAAGGGGTCGTCTCCACAGAGAAACACTTTCCCCGCATGTATCTGTTTTTTACCCCTCTGACACAAACACGGCGGGAGGTACAGCTCAAATAGTGATTTTCAGACATGTTCAACCAACAAAGACGTTTCTTTCATGCATGCCTCTCTTATAAATTGATTCCTCATTCAAACAATTTAATGCGCTTTCCTTCCCCATTGAACAGCAATTCCACCTTGACAATTTTAATTAGTACAGAGCTGCCCTCGTGCCCTTCACTGTGATTACCACGTACCTGACATATGTTTCTGCTGAATTCTCTCTCTCTCGTCAAAGTCAAGTCAATTTTATTTATACAGCCCAACATCACACACACACACACACACACACAATTAGCCTCAAAGGACTTTACAGTCTGTACAGCAAGAGACACCCTCTATCCTTAGACCCTCACATCAAATGAGGAAAAACGCCGCAAAAAACCCTTGCAGTAGGTGACGCATCAGCAGATTGCAAACAAAACATCAAATATTAAAGAGAGAGAGAGAAAAGGTAAGAAGACAGAGAATCAGTAACATTAATAACAATTATCATCATCATCTCATTCAGGGTGTGGCATGTGCTGCCACCATCATGATTGGTGAAGGGTGGATGAGGATAATTAACCTTAGCAGTAATGAGTAACTATATAATATATGGTAATAGTTATAGTTGTAATACTTCTGAAGCTCTGGAATCAGGGATACATGTTAAATTAGGACAAAGAGGGAGAGAGAGAGAGTACTCGCTGCATAATGGCTCTTCCTCCATCAGTCTAAACCTGTGGCAGCATAACTAAGCAATGGTTCAGAGTTGACTTGAATAATCTGGGTTAAAAAAAATCCTTGGGAAATTCCTTTAAAACAATGACATCAACTGTTTGTATCATGTAAAAAAAGAAAAAAAAAATTGAGGATACAAGTCAACAAGACATGGTGTGGTTTCCAGTTTGAAGGTCTACTGTGGTTTGAATCCCGGGCATGTGCTGTGCTAGCAGTTAGTTAGCCATGTATGATGGTCAGTGGAAGTGAATTGTTCCTGAAATTCCTCACACCTGCCGTCAGAAAAGACAAAGTCGGCTGTATGGGAATCTTCTGAGTACCAAAAAAAAAAAAAAAAAATGTGCTACGAAATTTAGCATGTGTAAGAAATACTGTTGGCTAATTATTGAAGCTAACATCGGCAAGTTTCCCCAACAGCTCGACCAGTTTCGGCCAATTTTTGTTTTTTATCCCCCATTTCCAATGAACTGCAAATTTGCTTAACTAATATTTATTTTCAGCAAAATTATTACCTTCAATTAATGTAGTTGACATGACTAAACTTTTTTTTAAATGTCTTCCATAATTGTGTACGTCAACAAAAGTGGCTGTATTTTACCCATTTTAACCCTAACCCTACCCATTTTGAATGAACATCAGTGACAGCCCCAATGATCACTCTTTGCCAAATATAAGGCAAAGATATTTGGGACTGAACGTCTGCAACCAGCTCTGAGCGTTATTATAAGTAATATAAGTAAATGTAGTTGATTTTTTAGTGTTCCAAAAAAATAGCACATTTAAAGCTATAATTTCAATAACATGAAACTATGATGATGTTTTTGTTAAGGTTATGATACCATCAAAACTCCACTGCCAGTCAACAGTTTGCATGTTTACATTTTTATTAAAGTTTATTCTTATGGTTGTAATTTGTTGTGATGTGCAATTGTAAATACTATGGGAGTGAATTAAGTTTCATCATTAAGTAATTAAAATCAAAGATAAGCCTCTGTAGGTTACCTTATTCTGTCATATGCTGCCTGTCTTGTTAAACATAAAACATTTGTATTTTTTATTACCTCTGACAAGATTACGTGTCTGCAGTTTTTGACGGATCAGTCTGAATTTTCTGTGATGGGCTGAAGTCTTTTGGTTCTTTATTTTCATTAACAGGGAAGCCTAGTTTTGGTAGTAGTATTTATGTTTGTTATTTCGGGAGACTCTCACTTTCATACCAACGAACTGCTTCTGTTCATTTCTGTAAAACTCTGTCTGCTGGCATTAATTGTGGGTGGAAAAGGTGGGGAGCAACATTTATGTTGCGTCAAGGTTTTTACCCAAGGACTGGGGAGTAACAGTAGACCATGACACGTGTGTTCCCATCCCATTTTGGTAACATCGGCACAAAGTATTACCAGTCTCTTATAATAGGCAAAACTGTAAAAAAAAATAAAATAAATCTCTGTCAAAACTTTGGATTCAGTTGGATCTGATTGTTTTTTTCTGACAAAATTCAGTCCTACTGAACAAGTTTAGATGTGTTTATCTCAGCCGGATCTGAACAGATCGGGATGGACTTTCTCATGTTTCTGTAAGGTGGTAACAGCTATAAGCAGGTAAACTTCTATACAGATCCAGAAAGTTCTGCTGGATCCAGTGAGGGCTCCTGTTTAATTTTATGTAACCCTTTGTTTTGGAATAACATAATTCTTTATCATGACCTTGCACCTCTTGTCCATTTTTGGATTCTTTTCTTTAGTTATAGTGGACACTGAGATGTGCATCATTTTCTCCAGTTTAGGGCAGCATAACACAGAAAAAAACTGTGGCTGCTTTTTCTGACAAAGGAAAACAGAAATGGGTCCATGTTAATTTGCACAATTTTAGTCTGAAAGTGGGCTTTGAATTACAACGTCGCAGACTTCACTCAGAATTGCTAATGTTTATGTAATGACTGATCCCATGACGGGGAGAAGCGCATAAGCTGCTGCTGCTGCTGCTGCTGCTGCTGCTGCTGCTGCTGCTGCTGCTGCTGGGTTGGATTCACAGGCTGTCAGCACTGCTTTAAGTCATATGTGTGTGTGGATTCAGTGTGGAGTTACCAAATGAGAGGCCGACGGCAGCCCTGAGATGGGACAGAAAAATCACTTTTAAAAACAAAACAAAAAAGTGAAAAGATTAAAGTATTGGCCTCCGAAAGGGCTGTAGCTTTACATTTTAAGGGGAAAGATGGAGGTAAATTCTGTTGAGTGGACAGGTGTGACAAAAAATATGGGACTTTTTTCACTTTTAACGTCATGTTTAGCCAAGAAAGAGACAAAAAGAGAGACTAAGTGAAGCTTAGAGAAAAACAGAGAGACAGTTTTATAAGCCTTCTCTTGAATCTGAGACACTGAATCCTTAATCTTCTACCTTCTGGACTTTGTGTGGTTGGCACGTACTCAGATTTGCGCATCGCCCCGCATCCCCCTCTACACCATGTTTAACTAAAACTTGTACAAATGAATCTCATCAGGTAGAAGCATATCTTTAATAAGGCAAAAGCTGTTTTGGAGTAAAAGTGACTAACCATTCAGCAGACGCGCGTTAATATTCCAAAGTAATCAGTAAGAATAAAGATTTAACCGCTCAGTCCTGATGTACGATGTCATGCCTTTACAGACACACTGCAAAAAAAAAAAAAGAGCCCTTCTAGAAATAAGAAATTAAAATCTTGAATTCATGAAAATAATCTGCCAGTAATGTAAAGCAAAGTTTGCTTAGGTAAAAAGGCAAGTCGGACGCAGGGCCAACTTACCATTCCAAACCGTACTGTGCCATGAGAACAATAAATATTACGCCTTACCTCTGCCCCGTTGCCAGTCAATGGCACTACATATTACATTATACTCATTATAAAATATGTTGATTTTTTCTTCTTCTTTGAACAAAATTCAGTCATGTAAATAGAAAAATAGGCCACATGCCCAACGTTGATTCTTAAAGCAGAACTATGCAGGATGTTTTAACCATAATTTAACAGCTTTAGAGTCATCGTGACGGTGAAATGTCTTGTTGTGGGGAGATTGGGGGGGTGTCTCCACTGCCCCCTACTGTCTGTTAGAGGGAAACCAGCCTTGCAAAATCAGGGCCCCCTGACCTGGAGAATCAGAGATCGGATGTTCAGACGCACAGAAAACGGCTGTGACCGGCAAAGTTCAGCCTTTAAAGCAAAGGTCAAGACCTAATTAATATTCCCGGGTTTACCTAAATAAAAGCCCTTGAGTTGGAAACATTATGGAACTTTCAATAGGTCGATTTTGCTTCTGTTCAGGGACCTTCGGCTCAAAATTGTTGGTGACCAAACTCCACTGTTCACTTTGTGTCACTGGTAAACAGTATTCCAGAATATGGCAGACGAGAACATGGGGCGACCAGACGGTGGATTATTCGCCACACGTCCAACAGACAGACATGCGCATGTTGCATAAAATTACCCAAGGGTAAGAATTGTAAAGACGCTTCTCTGCATGTGCGCGTTTCATAAATACGAATGTCCATCTGTGGAGCTGAACTGCGTGGACGTGTGCCGGCTCTGCTGCTGTTAATCACTGCTCTCTCGATTGTTGGGTCTCTTTTCAAGGACTCCTGAGAAAACACACGTAATGACTCCGGTGACGTCCATTCCACTCGTGTCCCGCTCCTGTTTTCTTTTCTTAATTACCACCCTCCATCTCTCTTGTCCATCTCTCCTCCTACGTCACGAACGATAACGGCAAATTGAAAAGTCGCAGACAGACGCGAAGGGTTGGCCGTTAAGTCTTTTGTACTCTTGGTGAATCAAATTCTCGAGCGAATGGACAGGAAATCATTTCAAGGATAAATTAATCAACTTCAATTTTCTTTGGTTTCTGTGTCGGCAGTGATTCACTGACAGTCCTGGCAGCTCAGCTCAGCTCAGCTCAGCTCAGCTCAGCTCAGCTCAGCTCAGCTCAGCTCAGCTCATCATGCCATGAAATATAATGATAACAATATTAAATAATCCTGGTATATACAGAGCGGTGGCAGGTGGTGATGTGTGTAAGATATTTCAAAGAGAAGTTTTCCGTAAACTTGCCGTTGTTTTAATCTCTCCAAAAATGACTCTAAATGCTGTTCATATTACAGGCCTGTATGTGGCGCTGTAACATGGCCAAAGAAAAATTCAAGAAGAAGAAGTGGAGCCTCTTCTTTCTGTTGTGATTTTCTGCTGTAATGTTATTATTTAAATGTATTATATGTTATTTATTACATTATTAATAAATAGTGTGTGTGTTTGACTGGTATTTATTTGTTTGTTTTATGCACATTCTGTAAGAAATAAACTCCAAAACGGTTTGCGGTCCGGCCATGACTAATGTCGGCCTTTTTATGGCGACCATTTTCTTTTCTTCTCTCCTTTATATAATGAACTGTTACGGTCAAATTGCTTAACTTCAGTAAACAGATATTGAACAACACTCACGGTCTGTCTCGCCAATCCACATTGTTAGGGTATTTTCTTTAAAAATATAAAGTATAAACTATTCAGTTTATATAAAGTATAAACTGAATATTTTTGAAATATTTTTGATTCTGCACATTTTAAGTGCATTTTTATTAAAATCTTATTTTTTTTCCTGTTATATTTATTTTAATTTATTTTGTTTGTGTATGCTGTACGCTTATATACCAATTTGCTGCCTGTTTTGGCCAGGAGGTTTTATTTCTGGTAAAAATAAAGGCCATAATAACAACAACAACAACAAAGGGGTAATCAAAAAAAACATAATTTTAGTAACTTAGCAACATTTATCAAAAATGCATAAATTGTAATAACTGGTTGGATAATAAACCATAATCTGCCAATGCCAAGTGTTTAAAAATTGCACATCCATCCATTAATTTAAACCAACAGATTAACTGTTAATTAATCTGTTTAATCTAAACAGATTAATTGTTAATTGTTCTAAAGATCTAATAGACATGATTATGTACAGTATGTATGAAGCGCACTGTAAAAAACAGCATGAGCACATCTGGACACAAAGGCTTCTTTGCAGACGTGGCTCCAGCACCTGCTGGCAGGATTTCAGTCACAGATGAATTAGACACGATTTCAACACAGCGAGAGCCTGAATCTCAGGTGCTCACATGGCAACAGGTGAGACCACATGGGCCAGGCTCATGACGGAATCAAACCACTCGGGAAATGACACGCGTCGCCGACGACAACTACCGCTACGCAGGGTTCCCACACCTTTGTTGACGTCAGATTCAAGGACTTTCCAGAACCGGCTCCTTTAAATTCAAGGACCAAATGTGCTGTCACAGCTTAAGATGGGAGGGAAACTTGTAAGAGTGTCTTCGTCCTTGGCAACGTCCACTTTTATTGATTTGCAGGACGCTCTGCATCTGGACAAGTGATTGTCCTTGGTCAAGTCAGTCTTTGAAATTTGGAATTATCTTGGATTATCTTGGAATTTTTATTTCCTAGACATCACGTCATTTGCTCTCTCTCTTGCTTAACGTTACTCTCGTTGTTCTGCGCGGAATCTCACGTCAACAGAGAGAGAGACAGTGTCCACGACTCTGCTTGTGATTAAGATGTTAGTCTACGTACATGTCAAAAACGTGTTAAACATGTTAAAAAATAATGTAACTGTAACATTTTGCTAAAATAACAAAACATTTATAATAGGAAAGTGTCAAAGAATGTTGCAATGTTACAAAACATCAAAAATAATGTTGCACTGAAAGACAAAATCTTACTAAAATGATTTTATGTTGCCTGGAAGCAACATTTTCAGCCATAAAAAATGTGGTTTAATGTTACAAACACATGTTACTAACGTTACAAAAAAAAAGACATACGGTATCCCCAAAATGTTAAAAAGTTACAAAATAATATTAAAAAAGTGTAAAAGTAATTATAGAAACAAAATGTATAAAATAATGTATATAAATTCACATTTTTTTTGGTAAAATAACAAAAGACATGTTATAAAAAATCTCACAAAATATTGTATTGTATTCTAATATTTTAAGATAAGAAACTAGACGGTAACATGTTTGTGATGTCTGTCTTTTTTGGTCATTTGGACGTTTCAAAAAGTATTGTTACAAGTCAGTGTTGTGTGAACTCATTTGACAACAGTTTAGGGATATAACTATTAAATTAAATTAAATTAAATTAAATTAAATTAAATTAAATTAAATTAAATTAAATTAAATTAAATCCCTGTTTTGATAACCACTTAAGTTCTCTGAGCTTTTTAAATGTAATTATTAATAAATAATTGATAACTGTGGACAAAACAAGACAATTAAGGACATCATGATTTTCTGGACCAAAAAACAAATTGATGAGTCAAGAAAATAATAGACAAATTTATTGATTATGAAAATATCAGTTTGGTAATTAACACCTCACATACTACAGCTTTAATATCTATCACAGAGCAACATTTTCATGGTGGGAAACCTGGTTGAAAGGTCCGAATTAGCATTTTTGCATGTTTTTGAACTCAAACTGCATCATGAAAACTACAGAGAGCGACACAAGCAGAGAGACAGAGACAGAGAGAGACAGAGAGAGAGACAGACAGAGAGACAGAGTGCTGAGCAGGTTTTCCAGCTGCACTTTGATGCACAAACATGCGTCCGGCAGCCTCATCTCATCCGCGTCTCACACAGCTAACGCTAAGACATTTACATATCCGTGCGGTCAGGCATCAGTCCAAGACTGTGGACATGTGAGAGACACGCTGAGAGCAGGGGGATAATGAAGACACACAACAGCTGGAAAACACTGTATGAGCAGGAGAAGAAAAAGGAAGGAGAGGAAATTCAAAAAACTCCAAAAAAACAAAAACAACAACATGTGATGATGCATGTAGATGGACGAGACGATGGAACACAGACGGAAGAGAAAATATCCCCTTTTCCACCAAATTACCGGGAATTTATTACCAGGAACCTATTTACCTGGTTAAATAAATTCCTGTTAATCTGTGTAGTTTGTGTTTCCACTGCACCTCAAAGTTCTGGAGTGCTGTTTGGTTTTTTTTTTTAATGCTTTTTTGTGTTTTATTGATTTAACGATTGATTGCGTTTGTTTCTCAAAACCTGTTTCATGTTAATAAACAAGAATAAACTATAAAACAAGACCCATGGTTTGTTTTTCCCTCCTCCTCCTCATAATTTATTAGTTTCTCATCCGAATCATTCTCTCGTTGGTTCCGTCCGGTGTGTAAAGGCCTTTAGAACGATACGTTCTTTCACGTCAGCGTCTCCAAAAGTCTCAAATAACACAAGTAAAAAGATGCTAGATTTGTCACTTTTTTGAAAAACAGCCACTAAAGGGTCTAAAAACTCGCTAAATATAGAGACAAAGTCACTACATTCTCAACACAAAAACAGCTGTAAGATGCGTTCCACACAGCCCCGCCCCTCCAAAGTTCCTGCTAATCTGAAAAGTCCCTCATTGCGAGTAGGTACTAAATTTACCAGGATAATATTTACCCGGATAATCTTGGTGGACACACGCCACGTTTTTTTAATTACCCGCGTAAATGAGAAAAGTTCCTGTGGTGTAAACACATTTAACATTTAACAGTTCATGCAGTGGTTAGCACTCTTGCCTTTGCAGCAACAAGCCCCAGGTTCATGGGCCTTTCAGCACGTGGCTTTTCTCCGGGTTCTCCGACTTTCATCCCGCAGTCCAAAAACATGCAGATTTGGGGATTAGGCCAACTGGACATTCTAGATTTCCCGTAGACGTGAATGTGAGTGTGGATGGTTGTTTGTCTCCACGTGTCCTGTGATGGACTGGCGACCCTGTGATGGACTGGCGACCCTGTGATGGACTGGCGACCCTGTGATGGACTGGTGACCTGTCCACCCTATGTCAGCTGGGATTAGGCGCCAGCGCTAATAAACGTTTGGTATTTTCAGTTCAACCAAAATGATGAAAGGAGTGAGAGAAAGAAAAAGAGGGGAAACCAGATGAGTGGTCGTTTGCTGTTGTTTTTGTGTCTCCCCCTCCCCATTCATAAGTAAATTAATAAAGGCTTGATGCAGGTGCTTCATCAATAATTAAATTGTTAATTAAGAACAGTGTGCTTCAGTGAACAGTGGAGAGAAGCTAATAGGGATTAAAAGCGGCGGCTCAGCATTCCTCTTGATTTGAGACGATCAATTAAGCGTCCGCTGCTGACGAAGGAAGTCCACGTCACCTTTGATTTCCTCGTCGTCTAATTTTTTTGTTGTTGTTGGCTTATTTTCAATTGTGAATACAATGTCATTTGACCCAGCGTAATATATTCATGCGCTAAATCAAATCAAGGACAGACAGCTGTCAAAGTCCTCGCTGACATCGCTCAGACACAGACTTAACCGTTATTACGACACGTGCGACGCCCATGGAACGCACTGAAAGACATTTGCAGTCCTCAGTAATGTCCTGGTCACATGACTCCACTGAATGTCCACTGAAGCATTAACCTCCACCTCTAGGGTTTATCCATAATAGTGGATTTTGAATGATTGAATAAATGAGTGGACACATTTTATTTTGGTTTCGTTTTGTTCCTGAAATAATTGTTCAACATACGTTTCTCAAAATAAATGACCGCAAAATGGAACAGGCTGAAGCTCGAGGCTTGCTTTGGCCGTCGGTAACAATAACCACAAAACAACAGCACTACACAACAACAACAACAACAACAACATTTAATTCCCATAGTCGTGATAGTCCTTAATTACATAACTCATGTCTGAGCTCGTTCTGACACTGAAACTAATCTAGATTTAACTTTTTGTTCTCAATTTACAATTTTCATATATAAACAACCCCCTTAATTTATGATTTCCTCCTCTTAATTTAAATGTATTTTGAATACAGACAGCCATTCACAACTCCAAACTATATTTCTAACAATTTCACAGTCACAATATCCTTCCTTCTTTTTCAGATGCATAATCTGGTGATTTTCCCCAGTAGTGGATAGAGATGAGATGTATAATACAATACAATCCACATAGCAAATGACACAATCTACGATCCAATCTTCCAATCTTTAACTTCTCATGTTGGTGTGAGAATATAAAGCAGTTACCACTTTGATGGTAATCACATTTTAAGGCTGTAACTTAGAGCTCGTAATGACTATCTCAAAATTAAAGTGCAGTTCTCCTCAGATTCTTTGACCTGACGAGACATTTTAGAAAATGTGCGGCAGACTTTACAAGACGCACTTCCTGTTTCACCATGGACCGCACCAACATGACAGTGAGCAGAGAAAACTGCTTGTTTACCGCAAATACAAACAAAATCCAGCACGTAGTGAAGGAACGCCAGAGAAGGAGCACGAAGAGGGACGATTTTGTGAGAGACGGTTTCCCAGAAGGTCCCAAAACCTGGACCAAACATGAAAACACTGTAAAAAAATACCTTGCGCGGCAGCACGAGGGTTTCAAACAGAAGGAATGCGCCGACGGCTCTGAACATCGTCTGCTCGTTCGGTTCCTGATGTGTCAGTAAAAGTGCCGGTAAACTCAACAACCACAGTCTGTTTCAGCTGCTGCCGTCTGGAAAAGCGGCTTCACAGCCTCAGGGATCGGATCTGCAGAATCTGCCACTGCCGCGTGAATTCAATGGACAAAGACTGAATCAAATCACTACTTTGTTCATAAGCAGGATGAAATCATCTAAAATATATCCATCCATCCACCTACCTTCCTACCTAGCTGGAAAAATCGAATCTATTAAAATTATACTGTCCAAAATTTAGTCGGCAATGGACAAACCATTTATTCTTCCTTGAAATAGGAGCAGTGGCAGCTTTACCCCAGCCATCAACCTGGCTAAGACTCAAACCTGCAACCCTCCTGTTACAAGCCAAGTTCCCCTTCCACTTAGCCACAGGCTGAATTTTGAGTTTGGAGGGACATTCAGCTGCAACAAATTCACAACAATTTATTTTACAGAACTTTACCTTGAAAACAAGGATAATTCAAAAGTAGATGGAAAGCCGTGATTAGGAATATTTAAAAAGTAAAAAAAAAATAGGGAAAAGTAAACAGACAGAAACTGAGTTTGAAGCCAGACGATAAAGGTTGATGTTGAGTCTGCTTTTAAAAATATCAGCCCTCAAATAGAGTTGGGAACGCTGAGTCACCTAAACCGTGTTTGGAGTTAAATATTTCTAAGAAGCACGAAAGAAATCTGAAAGAAGTCTGTCTGAAATGGTAGCAACAATGTCCTGAAGAAGCAAAATTTGATGAAGAAAACAACCGTGAATAAATATAATAATAACAATAACGATAATGATACAGAGCAGCTACCACAGACTCTCTAATCCAAAACTCGAGCCATAATGTTGAGGGAGTCGTACTCGCTCAGTCTGGACTTCCTGTCCATCTGCCCTGGCTGCAGAATAATCACGTCAAACTTGAGTGTTCAGCTGAAATAATCCACCCATTCCCTTTCCTTTATCTACCTCCCCTTTAATCATCTCACCCTCCCTTCTTCCCTGCATTTCTCCGTTTGTCTTATTATTCCCATCCGTCCTTCTGTTTGTGTAACTCCCACATTATCTGACCTGAGTCTCAGCGAGTTCACAAGTGCAAATCTGTGGGGATAATCTCTCTCTCTCTCTCTCTCTCTCTCTCTATTCCCTACCTTTGCATATCTCCCACGTAATCCTGTCTCTCCTCTTGGATTAAAAAAAGAGAGGGATGACAAAAAGAGTGATAGTTGCATGGAGGGCAGTGGACGAGTCCTGAACGTGAACAATGGAGGGAATAAAAGAAGACTTGACATGAGGTTTTCTTGGCTTTTAGAATCAAAATTTCCCAAATGAATCTATTTTCATGTTAAATCCTGGATGTTTCATCCAGACTGTAAATTCTGTAACCTGTTGCAAGTGGAAATCTGTCTTCCATCCTCATGGAAACTGGTATTAACTGATATAAACGGAGAAGGCAGAATGACTAAATAATAATCACCTCAATTTTGTTCCGAAAGTAAAATCCATGCCCTGAGGACATTTTTGTCTTTGAGACAATCCTGAAGTTTAACAACCTGATTTGTTCACATTTATAAATAAAGCAGTGCATCATCTGCGTAGCTTTAGAAATGTCTACAGGACATGTGACTTCTGAATGGGTCAACATTATACTTTTAATTTTAAAAACTTATTCTAATTTAAGTTACTTTTAAAATCTTAGGTTCAGGTTGTTTTATCAATGTTTTAAAAGTGGACATTTTGCAGATCGTCACTTTTTCACTCTCCCAGTCAGTAGAATCTACTGAAAATGGAAATCTGGACTTTTTTTTTCCCCATATATTTTTAGGCATTATTTATCTATTTGCTGTGACTCAACTAAATTTGTTTTGTCATAGGATACATGTAGGACACATCCAGTCACTGGGCAGTTCAGTAAATCAAATTAATTTATTTGTATGTGTCCAATATAACAACATGTATTATCTGATAAAGTTTAACTCAGTTATATGTCTTTGAGACATTGCTGAAGTTTAATCATGTTAATTCTTCAATCTGCTCATATGTATAAATAAAGCAGTGTGACATCTGCATATCACTGGAGATTTATGTTGTGTTCCTTTAATCATGCTGCCTCAAAAAAGCACATGTACAATGTAAAGCGTATGGGTCCAAGCACTGAGCCTTGTGGAATGCCGTTTGTAATTTTTGTGCACATGAAGGGATTTTGATGAAGTTGAACAAACTGGGATCTATTTAGTAAGAACAGCTACTTTGTGTCCAGGTCCCGCAACATTTTATCAGTCCACTTGTGATGTTAAGCTGTTAGCCCCGCCCCCTCACCAAATGAGATCATCGGCAAGCAACTAATGACAAAGTTTTACTCCTAAGGCACTTTTCATACACACAAAAGTAGACACTTTAGAGAAACGTTTAAAAACCACACAGAGACCGAACTAAGAAAAAGATCCAAAAATAGCTTGGTAAAAAAAGAATGCAAAATAAATACATTTAAATCTCAATAAGAATAAAAGTAAAATTTGTAAAAATGAAGAAGTTGAAAGATTTAAAAATTTAAAACTAGATTAAAAATATACAAATACAAGTAAAAGTTTATAAACTGCAGTGACTTGAAAACGGATTACACCGAGTGTTTACCTTCCTGTGAGCAGATTTCAGAGATGAAGAGTTTGAAAAGTGTGCATTTCTTCCCCCCACCAGCATGTGTTCAGCACACTGAGCTGAAATGTGAGGTGGCTGATGAACGGAGTCGTTAACACATACGCAGATGCTCTTGGACTGAGGGATGGTGGAGAGTGAAGGTCTAAGTGCTTGTTGTTAACAATGAGCCCCATTGATTTCAACTCCTTAATCTTCAATCCTCACATTTCCTCTCAGTCTTCTGTCCTTGTTCCTCTTTGTCCCTCACCTTTTATAGCCTTTGCATGTATAGACACTTCAGATTTTCATTTGCTACGGTTCCCTTTTTTTTTTAAACTTAAAAATTCTTTGTCTACTTCACTCTTTTGCCCACTTTACTACTTTGCCCCTCACTTCTCTGCCTCATGATCACTGTACTCGTATGTCCTCTTTCCTGATCAGGTTACAGCCTTTGAGATGGCGACAACACAAAAGCCTCCCTGTCTAAAGCTACAGCCACTTTACTCCATAAATTTCGACGACTCTTCCCAGGTATTTTACAGCTGAGAAAACACAGACAGTTTTTTTACTAAATAAAAGTGATATTTCAAAAATTTTGACAAACTTGTAGGAGTTTCCATTAAAGGTTCGGTCTCTCGAGACTCCACTTTGAGGAATTTGGCTGAAAGCATTTTATGTTTCCATGTTTTGGAACAGTGATCAATTGCTGCTGCTGCTCTTACTGTCTCAAATTTTCCACTATGCACTTCCAGCACAGCTTGGCACGGCACAGCACAGCACGGCTTGACTCTACTTATTGTTATTATTTTTTTTTGTTGCTTTTCTATTACGGATAGTACCTGGTAATTTTTAGTCCCTGCTCTGTCGAGGTTCCAGTCGAGCCGATACTAAAATGTGACGTGGACAGACTGCCGGCCACTGATTGGTCAGAGAGCGTCGTCACTGGAAGTGTCACGAGCGCGACGTCCGACACAAGAATCAAACCGAAAAAAGCCGAACTGTAGGTCAGTTAAAAAGACTTCAAAATCCTGAAAACATGCATTAATCTGCAACATTTAACAAGGACATTTGTAAAATGTCCATATTTAACAGAGGAGTCTGGTGTATTTAGCGACAGCACTGCTGAAAGACGGAGATGGTGAGCCCAATCACAAGCCGTTCAGCCGTATTTCACTTCAGTGACTGTGTCAGACGGAGTCTGTGCTCCGCTCATGCAGGAAGGACTGAACCATTCAGTGAACTCATCTGTTTATAAAACTGAGGAAAATTATTCACTACAAAGAAAACGACTGCTTTGACCGTCACTAGTTTGTGTGTTTGTGTCGCGGATAAAACCACGTCACTGCAGTTTTGAGCAGTCGTGGTATGACGACCCCGCTAACGTTGAGCAGGAACTATAGTAATGGCAAGTGACGTGTCTGATACCAAACCGTGTCGAGCCGAGTCGTGCTAGAACTGTACAATGGAAATGCACCATTAGATTAAGCAAAACTTCAGTCTCCTCGTCTGCCCACACATGCTGCACCATCTTGTCTGAAGTAAACTGGTGACACAGGTGACGGGTAAATGTATAAAAATTTTTCCATTGTACTTTTGTGATAAACTTTTATATCGACACGTCCCAAAATAAAACACATCACAAAAGCGTAAAAGTGTTTGAGAAGCTTTTTTTTTTGAAATTCAGGCATTTCCATTAACAGTTATTTTATTGTGATGTTAAAGTTTTGCGTATCACTCCCAAAATTGTGCTAAAAGAAAAAACCATGTACCTTTGATTTCTCTTGAATGTTTTCTTCTTCACATACAAAGTAAAGTCTTCACTCTGCATGTTGTCCGAAACTTGAATTTTGTCAAAAAGAATCTTTTTTTTGTCGCGTATGGTAAAAACAGTACAATTTTCAATCCCGCATTTGTCATTGTTGAAATAAAAGGAAAACAACGTTTGATAATCAGGGCCTGTTGAATGCCGAGCAACCGTCGTCATCTGCTCTGACACACACACACGCACACACACAATGCTGGCGGTCCTTCGGGCGGAAACAGCTTTTCCTCAAGTGTCTGTCTTCCAAAAACACTTGACAGGGACAGAAATTGGCAATTCATTCCCTGACTTGTTCATTTTTTTTTTTTTTTATTCCAACTCATATTTTCTTTTCTTTTATGGATCGCAATCACTTGTTCGCTGCACGTGTTCGAATTGCAAAGCAGGTTTTTTTTTTTTTCCTTCCTTCGGTTTTTTTTTTTTTCCTTTCTGCCAACAGCGAGAAGAATGGCCCAATCAGAGAAAATTGGTGCTAATTCTCGCTCTTTAACAAGAGACTTGGTAGCACGAGGGAGGAGAGACGCGGAGAGAGCGAGAATCATTTTTTGATAAAGAAAAATGAACAGGAATGTCAGCTAACTGTGGCAGGAGGCAGGAATGGTAATCAGTGATCCACTGTCACACAGAGAGGCTCGGAGTTCAACCTACCCACTTCAGTGGTTTAGCAGTTAAGAACCGCTGGTCTCAGGGGAAGTCGGCTCATTCTCTTCTGTGCTTCCAAAACTAAGGAAAGGACAAAAAAGTATACAATCAGATACAGGCTGATAGTTATATCTGCATCGTTCAGACCTGGTAACTCAACATTAATAACCAGGTGTGAACGGGTTAGAAACGACAGAAGTGTTTGAATCAGTGTATTAGCAAGAGCATAATGTTAGTGACATTAATGTAAAATGGAGGCAACAGAATTGTGTATTTGTCATATTTTGAATTATTTGTGGCGATGTTACAACAAATTTTAGTGTTGTATCCTTTATCCTTCGTACTTCTGAATTTAGCTTTTTTTTGAATTTGCCAATCAGTTTTGGGATCAATTAAGTATGTCTAGCTGTCCATAATGGTATTAATCAATATGTAAAGACATTTTACTTCTCTGTGCATTTTGTTTTGATACCAGTGAGGAAGTGCTGAAGAAAAAAAAAAAGTAATAAAACAAAAACACACCCTTCTAAAACAAAAATGGCCAGTGTCCAGTTTCCTGTTCATTAGCTCACTAATAAAAGTGTGATGAATATTTTATTTTTTCATTAATTTCTGCTCTGTGTCTGAGAACACCTGTGCATCTCAAAGTTAAACACACACACACAAGCTGGTTTTACATTCTTTGTGTGGACATAATACATTCCTTAGCCCCTTACTAATTCTAACCTTACCCCTAAAACAGGTCTTAACCCTGAAAAACCCCTTAACCTCATGGGGACAAGGCAAAATGTCCCCACAAAAGATAGTTTTGTACATGTTTTGGTCCCCATGGGGGTTGAAAAACATGCACACACACACACATACACACACACACACACAGGTATCCATGACTTAGTGCCCTAACTTTAACCTAACTTTAAAACATGTCTGCACCTTATGGGGACGTCCCCAATAACGAAGACAAGTCCCCATAATGGGACTGTGGAAACAGGTTTAGGTCCCCACAACATAAGGAAGACCAGGTACACACACACAGAGAGGTCCAACTCTTCAATGTGACATTGAGTTAATCAGATTCAAGGGTGGAAAGTGTTTGATAAACAACAAACAGTGTCTTTCTCCCTCTCTCTCTCCTCTGCTTCGTCACTAATCAGCAGAAGAGCTTCCAGAGAGCAGAGCAGCGCCGCTATTTACTCACTAATGCATGTCAACAGCCACATCGACTCCATGACGATGAGTAAACAACTGTTTACCCCATAACCACTCTTCATACTGGGAAAAAAAAGCCACCAAAACCGTTTCAGCATGAGGACGTCGCTGCACGACTCCGAACTCTTTTGTGGAATAAACTGTAAATCCGGCGGACATGATGGAGGCGGGTGAAGAGGAGTCCAGCCTTTGGAAATGTAAAATGGACATAATTTGGAAATGGGAATGGAAAACAAAAAGATAAAACAAGTTAACCCACAGGGAGAGCAGAGCGTAGACATAAAGACGCAGATGCTTCATGAGCAGCAGCGTCGTACGTCTACGTCAGGCCCCATTAAAATACGTGGAATTGCGATTCTTTTCATGAAAATACTTTCATATGACTGTGATTACTGCAGTATGTTACTAAAAAGATCCACTGAATCAAAAGCAGCCTTCTATAGAGCAGTTAACAGCTGTATAACTAGGCTCAAGTGGATTTATTTATTTATTTTTGGATGTTTGTTTTGGTCACAGCTGTACTGGGATTATAGCTATTTGTCCACAGCAATGTCCTCTTTTTTTTTATTGGTACTTAAATGAGAATAAACTATTTAATATAAAATGACTCATACTTCATTGAATATGAATGTTAAATGTCTTATTTCTTTAACTGAGAAAACCCACTCTCCAGGTCTACCTGTATTGGATAAGGGAGTGGACTTGCCACTCACAATATGGCGGACACGCTGATGTATCGCCTCAATGGGGCAACACGGTGAAGCAGGCATCTACATGTGTATATATGTATACATATGTCAATGGTACAGACCTCCACCAAGACCTAAACCAGAACAGCTTTGGAGTTGTTGACACCACCGTAAACATCTTTATCCTCACTGTTGTTAAAAACTCACTTCTGAAGCTCCGCCCTCTCCCGGACATGTCCATCTGTTTTTCACGTCTCACCTTTTAAAGAAAGCCGGTCTGAAAATAACACTATCACTGCCTTCACCTCATGGTCGGTACCTTGCTAGGGGGTCGTGAAGCAATCTGGGTTTCTCCTGAGACCCAGGACTCCTGCCAAACCTCCTGATTCTGAGGACTGTTCCTCTGACAGACAGTAGGGGGCAGTGGAGACAGCCCTCAATCAGCCCACAACAAGTCCTTTAACTGTCAGAAAGACTCTGAAGCTGTTAAATGAGCATACAATTCCTGCATAGTTCTGCTTTAAACATGTTGTCACCTGCCTTTTACATACAGCAACTGAAACGTTTACATTTTGATCCACTGGATCCAGAAGAACTTTCTGGATCAGTGCAGAACTTTACAGAACTTTAAATTCATCCTAATCTGTTATCACGTTGCCGATCTGAATTTGTTCAATGGGACTAAACCATGTTACATTTAAATTGCGGCCAAATCCATAATCTGGATCAGATATGGATGAAACTTTCTGTGATGTCATCAGTGAATAGAATCCCACTAAACTTCAATGGGGACATACTTGGATGATCACCTACCCCTCACGTAAAAATAAATCACAGATTGAATTTCTATAAATAAGGAGTTACTGAGAAAAGGACAAATGTGCAGATAAAACCATGCTGATGAATACATGTATTTTATTTTTAAGTTTGACTCACACCAAATGCTAAGAGAATAAAAACCCACTTGACATTTGTGTGTGAACGAATCAGGCATTGATGAGAAATGAAGATGCAGCAGAATACAAGAGAGATGAAAAATAAGAACACGACAATACATTTGAAAAGCATAATATCATTCACACACATCTTTAAAAAATGCACACAAATGTATCTTTTGTTGCATTGTTTTGACATCCAATCAAGATACACTAAGGTCTGCTTTACGTTTTCAATATGGACGTAAAAATGGCCAAATAATGGAATTTCAATGTGACAACATGATGAAAAGATGTGATTAATTACGATAAACGATTGAACTTCAGTGAATCGCCAAGATTCAGATGGAATAATGACTTGACAGCTCTATTGTTTCTCTCTTTACAGGAGGAGTGTTTTCTCAGCGACAGTTCAAACGGGTCAAAGCGTCTTTGAAAACCAACAAAGCTGTGATGCAGCCTCTGCTGAAGCAGATCCCAGCCACGGTTGATCACTTATTCTTGGCATCTGTGATGTTAATCTGACCTGCGTTACATAAAATGTTATAAGTTACACCACTCTAAAGCAAAAACATAAAATAAAAATACTCTAAAGTTAAGTGGATTCAGGACAATTTACCAACAAAATCAGTTGTTTTCTGTTGACTTTCCTCTACATCAGTGTCACTTACATCCATTCATGTGTTTCCTTTTGCACGGCGTCTTTCTTATAGTGAGAGGTAGTTTTTTTTTTCCTTCTGCCAAGGAGGCAGAATAACATTCTGCTCGTAGGAGGGAGCTGGCTGAGCCGAGCCGTGCTGTTCCTTTTCCATATTTATGACTTAGAGGTGTGCAAGGAATGGTTTCCACACCTCTCCCACTACATGTCTTCATCTTCCAACTCTCCATCCATCTGTCCGTCCTGCCGCATCACCTGCTGATCAGCAGATTTAATCCGACACTGCTGTGAGAAAGTTCTCAACAGCTGTTGATTCGGTTTTTAAAGAGCATCCCCGTCTCATTCTTTCCTTTCATACGTGCCAAACAACAAGCTTTTCTATACCTTCACCAACAGACTGACTGCCAAATAATGAACCATTCTATACATCCACCAACAAACTGACTGCTAAAAATTGGCCTTTTCTATACCTTCACTAACAGACTGACTACCAAATAATGGGCCCTTCTACACATCCACCAACAGACTGCCTGCCAAATAATGAGCCCTTCTATACATCCATCAACAGACTGCCTGCCAAATAATGAGCCCTTCTATACATCCATCAACAGACTGACTGCCAAATAATGAGCTATTCTATACATTCACCAAGAGACTGACTGCCAGAAAATGAGCTTTTCTATATATCCACCAACAGATTGACTGCTAAATAATGAGCCCTTCTATACATCCATCAACAGACTGCCTGCCAAATAATGAGCCCTTCTATACATCCATCAACAGACTGACTGCCAAATAATGAGCTATTCTATACATTCACCAACAGACTCACTGCCAGAAAATGAGCTTTTCTATATATCCACCAACAGATTGACTGCTAAATAATGAGCATTTCTATACATCCACCTAAAAAATAAAATGACCATTGTAAAGAGGAGAATCAGACAACAATGGACACATGACTGTTTAGCAGCTCAAGTCTTCTTTACAGCAACAATGGACAAACATTCTGTGTGTTGTAGGCATCAACGTCTTTGTTCATGTTTCTAAAGTCAAAAGTGTTTTATCATCTAAAAATCTGTTCAAAGATTGTAGATCAAGGTCTGGGGGGGGGGGGGGGGCTTTAGGGGGGGGGGGGGGGGGGGACTCTATGAATGTGCACAACGGTAACATGTTGAAATGAGCTAATAATATAAGTTGGGATAAATTGTTACCATTAAACTGGAAAACTACGGTTCCAAGATTTAATAGGATCAGACTGAGACTGTTTTGTGCGTCACTCTGGTCATAAATTAAACATGGAGCTCAATCCCAGATCAAGTGTACTGTAAACTGTGCTTTGTTTTATGTGACTGTGATGTTTACGATTCCATCAATTGTGAATAATCTGTCTTTGTCTATGGGCAAAAAGAAAGGCTGTTATGCAAGTCCAATTTCCTTCAGGAGTGTTTGACAAAAACTGTGCTTTTGTCTTTTAGATAAAGATAGAGTAAATCAACCTACTACATGGTGAAGTTTTCATTGCACTTTTAAAAAGCACCCCAACTTTTCTGGGAATATGATTTGTTGGTGACAGCGGTGACGCGTTCGGGAAATCCCCCATAAACTAGACAGTCTCCTCTCTGTTCAGCCACCGTGGTCTCACACAGCTGACAAAGACCACCCGTTAGTCACCCGAGAGACGACCACAACTAAAGCCTTTGGCAAATGTGTCATTCTTACCCTGGTTTGTAAGAAATACTACACTTGGGGGGATGAAAGACGCGTTGCAATCCATGAAACCAGTGGACAAATTCCAGAGGAAATGTAAACAAACTGGTGTAAACTGCACTGTTTGTGACGCGGTCAAGGTGAAATTTGAGGTTAAATATGTTTAAACAACAAAAACAGCTGTTTCAATGACGTGTCAGTCAGACTTTGACGTTTTTTTTTTTCCCCCGCTTCTCAGTCGGCGGCAGCGTTGTAGAATCGCAGAACGAGGACTTCTTTGAACAGACGCCACGCTGCACTCGCTCCTCAGAAGATGAGAGATTCTCAGTGAAGGACATCTGAATCTCCTCTGCTGGTGTTCTGCTCTTCACATACAGTATATGTTCAATATGTCCTTTCTCTCAGTGATACTATAAAATAGTATCAATTCATTATTTCCAGGATTTTACCAGGATAGTAACTGTAACTTTTTCCTCTTCTCACTTTACTAGTGCAATGTTGCTGTTGCCTCCATATGTTCTCCTCACATAAAACAAATTGCTTCCTGTGAGAAGCGAAGGAACGTTGGCGGGTGACAGGAGAGCTAAACACCACCAAACTGAGAAAGACAGAAACTTAATCAGCCTTGTGTGAACTTATCTGACAATGAAGCTAACAGACAGTTGTATATATCTGAATGTTACCCACTACACCTTAAATAAAGATTCAACTCACTCTTGTACAAATTAGGCCGCAGGTTGGGGGGGTGTACCAATTTGGCATATGTCTCAACTACAGTTGAGGGCAAAATTATTATCTCCCTATGAAAATGTCATTGTTTTAAAAGTATCTCCCACGTGCTGTTAAACAGAACAAAGAATTTTTAACAAACATCCTAGTTTTATTTTGGACGCTTCCATTATTTGACTTTGCACACAGAAATGAAATTATTCCACAAAATCCAAAAACTACCAGGGTCAACATGATTGTCCCCCTGATGCTAACAGTCACTTGTGTCTCCTTGTTGCTGGATAACAGCCTGCAGTGGTTTGCTGTAGTTTTCAACAAGTCTCTGACTCGTCTCCTGAGGAATCCCAGCCCATTCTTCTTTGGCAAATCTCTCCAGCTCCTCCAGATTTGATGGCCTTCTGGCATGGACCTTGGTCTTCACTTCAATGGGATTTAAGTCAGGACTTTGTGCAGGCCAGTCACTAACGTTCACTTTGGTCTTCTGGAGGTCGTTCTTCACCAGGAGCCACGTATGTTTTGGGTCGTCATTGTCGTGTTGGAAGACAAAGCGACGACCCAGACCCAGTTTTGCTGCTGACTGCTTCAGGTTTTCTTTCAGAATCTTCACATATCCTTCTTTCTTCATGATTCCTTCCACCTTGATGAGATTCCCAGTTCCAGACTCACTGAAGCATCATCACAGTATAATCCTCACACCACCATGTTTCACTGTGGGGACGCTGTTCTTTGGGTTATACGCCTCTGTCTTCTGTCTCCAAACATAAACAATGTCTCTGTGGACAAAGACTGTAGTTTGGTCTCATCTGACCAAAGGACATGCTTCCATATGAATAATCTGGGCTAAAAATTCTTGGGGAATACCTTTAAAACGATGACACTGGGGGGTAATAATTTTGTCCTCAACTGTAAATTCAGCATTTTGTCATTATGAAACCACTACTAAAGTCATAGGGATTAAAAGCTAGTACTTGTCTAGCATCGCTACTTCATGTCTCCTCGTGGTGGCGCTGCTCAAATGAATGAGGGAAACTTGGGTGGAAGTTACCTAGCTGAAGAAGAGATGCTCCATCAACATTCAGTAGAGTTTATGCACTTTGTTTTCTATGTTGTGAAGAAAGAGGGAAATCCTGCACTTTTAACTTTTGGAAAGATATCGTGACGTATCGCTATATGATTGTCTTGCAATACATTGATTATCACAGAATTGTTACATTGTTGGTATCGTGGACCATGTATCACGCACTGTATCGTAGCTTGAGGTTCCCTGTGATTCACACCCCTGGCGGTTACTAGTCGCACGCAGTAACAAAAACAAGCTGGCTACTCAATCAGCATGCAAAGCACAATGTAAACCGTGACTGCAGATGCCCATCGAGATCCTTCGCAACATCACCGCACATACTTCCACACCAGGGAAGCTGACAACGCTGAGAAACATGCGCCTCACCCAAACTTGTCTGGCGCCTGAAGGCTGTTGGACGTACTCAGAAATACCAAGTCAACCAAGTGATCATGTCGCAGATGGTACTATGTCATCATATTCCTCTAAAGAGTGGATTCTGTCTCTCAGAACCCTTTTTTCAGATGACAGGCTCCTCCTCCTGTTATTGTGTTTCATTCTGCTAGCAGCTAGCTAGCTAATGCTAGACACACCACCTGTGGGATGAGCTCTATGCACTGCACTTGTTAGCTAAAACGGTGCAACCCTTTTTAAATTCGGAGTGACATAAACCCGATTTAGTAAACACGTACGCTTTTACTCACATTAGTAAACAGTACTATGAATGGAGTATGTAGAGTAGTAGGCAGTGAACTGTTGCCACATACAGTTGTACCCGGCAGAATCTTCCGACAGATTTGGAAACGACAGTTCACTGATGCTCTTACATCTAATCACATGGATCTTTAGATGAAGCATCAGAAATAAAGAGAGACAAACTGCCCACACTTATATAAGAAAAGTCAAAGCTATAAATCTGCTACAAAAGGTTCGTCAAACTGTGTGTTGACACAGAGTTGGACGCGGTTGTATATATTTTTTGTCTGAAGTTACTCAGATTGTACGTGGAAGTTGTGGAATTTCCAAAACAGCAACAACCGTATGGTTATGCTTATCTTGACAGCGCATTCGAAAAATTAGAAAAATGTGGGTCAAATGCGAAAGCATAACCCAAAATTGAGTGTTACAAGCAGTATAAATGTAAAAACTGCATGAATATTAGATTTTAATGTGAAAAACTTTGAAAAACTGAGCGTGTTTTCACACTGTAAGTTAATGTATACACATAGAGAAGGATGATATCGGAGCAGCAGCTGATGATGACCTCACATGACCCTCAATGTTGTCATGGCAGCCATAGCCTTTTCTTTTCCCTCCCCTCCATAACACTTCACTGTTCCATTACAGGGCAAAGTAATTTATTCATGAAACCATTACTTTACAGGCTTATTGTGCGTCAGAAAGAGAGTGAGAGCCTTTGCCTCTCAACATGACACTTTACGTAGCTCTTGTGTGTGTTGGATGTGTTCAGATGTCGCCTCTGAAGAAACACATGTGAAGCCGGAGCTGTGCTGCTTTCATCCGTCTATCCGAGGAGCATGGGAGGAAGCTCGTACTGTTGCAGCTGCCGTTACTAAGCAACCAAAACTCCACTGTCCAATTAGTCGTAAGCCTCGCTGACTTTAAGGTCCAATATGCAACATTGTGACTCAAAAGTTTTAAAAAAAGAAAACAAGTACATTGCCGAAAATAAATAGATATTTTCAGCCGAGAGTGATGTCGCACTCCTTCTCTGTATCTGGGCATCTGTTTTGAAAGCAAGCGAAGCAGTTGCATTTGGGTACCGCAGGAAACTTGAGACCCTTTAGACATTAAATTTAGATTCTTTTCGTAATCGATTAATCTGTCATGTTATTTTTTATATTAAGCGTTTGGCTCATAAAATGCAGATGTTTCTGTTTTTCAAATTATGTTCTCAAATGCCTTGTTTTGTCAACAAACCAAAATTAAACAGTTTTAATATTTCTTTGTTTTATGGAGCAAAGAAAGCAGAAAATAATCACATTCGAGAAGATGAAAACTCATATATGTGAGGTGTTAAAGCTCTAATGCAGGAGTGTCAAGCTCATTTTACTTCAGGGGCCACATACAGCGCAATTTAATCTCAAGTAGGCCAGACCAGTAAAATACATAATAAACTATAAACAACAGGAACTCCATTTTGTTCTGTTTTATATTTAATGAAGTATCTTTTTACAAGACATATTATGAACCTGAAATTTTGTGAGAAAAAAAAGTGCAATTTCAACAATATTATGGCTATATTTTCCTTTACATTACAAATTATAGATCCCATGGATTTATAAAGGCACAAAGTATTTAGTCACAGGTATCTGGAACCTTCTGGTGGGCCGGTTCTGGCCCACGGGCTGTATGTTTGACACCCTCTGCTCTAATCTGTAGCTTCTTTTACCAAAACACTTCTCATTCCAAAAAGGTTGGAGCTGCGTGGTGATGGAACAGCAGCAGGTGTGTTGTGTTGGGACACAAGAAGACAAAATCATTGGCTGACAGTTGTTTTGCTTTACATTTTCCTTTTCCTGTGTCGTGAACTATGTCCCAAGAAAATGTGATCAAAATACAACCTGACCTTTACTATTTGATTTTGCTCACAAACAGACAGAGAGAAGGAAAATACAAGTAAACGTAAATTAGCGGGGTAACGCTACACTGTAGTTAACAAAGTAGGTTTTGAAAATTGGATGTCGCTGGAAAGAAAAAAAGCAGGTCATGAAAACTGCTGATGGTACGTCTGACTGGACACATGGAGCTTTGGTTTCAACTTCAGTTTTAAATTATTTAATGCACAGGAAGTGATTAAAAACAATAATGTATCATCGAGCATCGGATGGAACCTGGAAATCAAGCCGAGATGTGGGTGTTAGTGAATAACCTTCTGTATGTGTGTGTGTTTGCTCCCTGTCACTATCAGAGGCGCCTGCAGTCTGAAGGAAAAGCATCTGGTTTCAGCATCTGGACACACACACACACACACACACACACACACACACTATCATTTTAAGCACTGACACTGATTTCAATTAGACAGCCAAAAATAAGCCTGATCACTAACCTTAACCATAACCAGTTACTGCCTAACGCTTAACCTATAACCACAATTCAAATCTCAGTCCTAAACTTGACAAGTTCTTAAGAAATGACATTCTACCTCATCAGGACCAGGTTTTGGTCTCCATGAGGACTACTGGTCCTGACAAAGTCAGTGTTTATGAGAAGGAAAAAGGTCCTAAAGAGGTGACAAATACAAGAACACACACACACACACATGCTAGTTTTGAATTATTTGTGTGAAGACGCATATACATAATCTCTAGTCCCTTAACCTCACCCGAACAAGGACAACTAAATGCCTAATCCTAACCCTAAACTAAACGCAACTTTAACCCTAACCCTAAACCCAGGTCTTAATCCTAAAAAAGCCTGTTAAAGTTGTTTGGAGCCACCAAAATGTCCTCACAAAGATAGGCTTGGTTGGAAATTGGTCCACACAGCCTATTTAAGACATACACTAACACACACACTCCATGACTTCAGAGGACACTATTCATATTCATTTCCTGCAGACTTACTCTAACCTTAACCATAATTGCTAGTGTCCTAACCCAAACCCTGATCCTAATCTTAACCTAACCCTAACCTCAGCCTAACTTTAAAACACGTCTTCACCTTAAAATGGAGTCATTTACGTTATGGGGACTTGATTTTTGTCCCCATAAGGAAGACAAGTCCCCATAATGTGAGTGTGGAGACACATTTAGGTCCCCACAACATGAGGAAGACCAGCTACACACACAGTGGAGATGATTGTGTGAGAGTCAGTGAAAGGACACGGGAAGGTTATCTGTGATCAGAACCTGCAGTTATATTACATGTACGCATAAACACACATCTGCAGAAATACACACAGATGTATACAGAGACAAAAGAGAAAGACACACTCTGTCTGTCTCTCTGTCTGTCTCTCATACACACCTCACACTTTGTTTCTCTCTGCTTCTTCACACACACACACACGTTTGCGCTTCTATTAAAGTGAGGACCCTCGTAGACATAATACATTCTCTAGCCCCTTACCTGAACCTTAACCATCACAACTAGATGCCTAACCCTAACTCTTACCCTAACCCTAACTTAAACCCAATTCTAACCCTAACCCTAAAACCAGGTCCTAACCCTGAGAAAGCCCTTTAAAGAAGTGAGGACCAGCCAAAATGTCCTCACTTTGTCAAAATGTCCTCACTTTGTAGGTGTTTATACAAATGTTTGGTCCTCATTCTGCAACAAGTACAAGAACAAACACACAAACACACTCACGGCATGAAACGAGCAGCAGACACAGTGTGATGATCCACACAGATGCTGTTCATTCACTGTCGCATCATCACGACAAGCACAAATCAAAACACTGTTTCACCTTCAGCTCGTTCACAGTCCAGGAAGAAGAGACACGACCATATCGTCCCTGTTTTGGCCTCAGTTCACTGGTGACCCATTCATTCATTCATTCATTCATTCATTCATTCATTCATTCATTCATTTACTGATTACACAGATAGAGTGGACCAGAACAGCACATGGAACCAGTAAGTCGTAGAAAATGTGTGTCTTTAAAAGAAAGTTCAATATTTTTTGGAAAGCATGAAATAAAAAAATATAAATAAATAAAAAGATGAAAATCTGTGTTTTTGAGGATGTAGAAAAAAAAACAGTAAATATTAAGAAATATGTTAACTAGAGAAATACCACTGATAATGTCCTAATTGAGCTGAATGATTTCAACTTTGAATGACGTTGTCTATTTTTATGAGGAACTAGTTCATGGATCAACACGGCAGATGCTGGCCATTCACAGAATGGCCGTCGTAAGACAAGACAAGAAATGGTCAGACATGATATGATAAGACATTCTGTCTCGTACTAGACAAATACTGTACAAGACAATGCAGTAGGGCTGAACGATTTGGAATAAATATCTAATTGCGATAGCAATATGATTTGCGATATCAGCGGGAACGGCAATCTTTACATAATTATTTTCATTTAAATTGAATTACACATTTAAAAATGCTAACTGTGTGATATTTGTGCAGATCTGTGAAAAACAAAGAAATATTGCAGTAGGATATATTGCAATTTTTTTTATAAAATTTTGATTATTTGTTCAGCCCTACAGTGAAGTCCATAAAACACATTAAATTACACATTAAATACATTAAACTTCCCCAATGACCTAAGCAGTCCTTCTTTGGAGATTAATTTTGATCCTTTGTGTCTGATGTGTTCAAGCACCTACACTACTACTACACATAAGAGCTGTGTTATGATGATAAGTGGGCATGGTATTCATTTTTTTTATTTTTGGTATTTATGGTATTTTTTTATTTATACTAAATCTGGTCTGAGGCTCCAGACTGTAACATTCCATCACCACAGGATGATAAAAAAAATCAAATATATATAAAAAGTACTGCTTTAATAGTCTGTGAGGGACAAGAATCATCTGTGATTTAATTCACTGGGTCTGGTTTGGACGTGGACCCTTGACACCAACAGCTGTCATAGAAAATAATGTCATTTCTTGCCTTTTCCTGCTTGTAGTAATAATTGACGTTAATAATCCTGTGGTTATAAAGACACTTTGTAGATTTAATTGTCCTCAGCTTTGGCTGTTTTATGACATTTCTCACTTACAACGCTTTTCCATTATACAGTTCCTGCACTGCTCAGCTCAGCTCGGCTCTACTCATTTTTTTTTTTTGTTTTGTTTGTTTGTTTTTCCATCAGTGATAGAACCTGGTACCTGATGTTGTTTTTTAGCACCTGCTCTGTCGAGGTTCCAGTCGAGCTGAGCCGATACTGAAATGTGACGTGTGACTGCCGGCCACTGATTGGTCAGAGAGCGTCGTCACCGGAAGAGTCGCGAGCGCGACGTCCGACACGAGAATCAAAGCGAACGATGTCGAACTGTAGATCGGTTAAAAAAGACTTCAGAATCTTTAAAACATGCATTAATCTGCAACATTTAACAAGGACATTTGTAAAATGTCCATATTTAACAGAGGAGTCTGGTGTATTTAGCGACAGCACTGCTGAAAGACGGAGATGGTGAGCCCAATCACAAGCCGTTCAGCCGTATTTCACTTCAGCGACTGTGTCAGACGGAGTCTGTGCTCCGGTCATGCAGGAAGGACTGAACCATTCAGTGAACTCATCTGTTTAGAAAACTGAGGAAAATGATTCACTGCAAAGAAAACGACTGCTTTGACTGTCACGTGTTTGTGTGTTTGTGTCGCGGATAAAAACCACGTCACTGCAGTTTCTATAAGGACCCTGTCCAGGTTCAGAGGAACTATGAAGTCATGGAAAATGATGTTACCGATACCAAACCGGACAGAGCCGAGCCGTGCCAGAACTGTGTCATGGAAAAGTGTTGGTGCATGTTAAGAACAGCTGTTTAAGAAGCGCAAAAAAAATCTATTTTGAAATGATAAATCAGTTTTTGGGTCAGGTTCTGACACAGCGCCTGGTGTTTTTATTCTGTATTTACTACATGTGTGTTAATATCAGGTCAATCCCACCTGCCTGTAATCAAGAGAAAATGAGCAGTGACTACGCAACAGTGTGTCAGGAAAACACTTTTTTGTGATAAGTTGATATTTATAGTTATGTTTTTGTCGGTGTGGGTTTATCTGTAGGTTTTGTCCTTCTGTTAGCAACTTCCTGTCTACAGAGGAGAAAGTGGTGGACGGTGAGTGTTTAGAAAATAGACATATTATAAAAGAGTCAGAATCTGCTGTCTGAGAAATAATGGCCCATTTCATGAGGAAACTGGAAAAATCAAAATGTTGTGGACAAACAAGTGGATGAGTCATTTCACTGAAGCGGTCGACATCAGAAGTGGAGCAAACTCATAACTGCACAAAAGTCAGAGGAAGCGCCTTCCTCTAAGAGCGCGGTTCTCAAACAGTGGCACATGTACCGCCAGTGGTACGCGAGTGGTGGTCAGAAATACTGTTTTACTGTAAATACCAGGGTATGTGATCGAGAGTGGAGCTGAGAAAGTTTGACTGGAGTAATAATAATTAGAGTCACCTGATCTCTTTCTCCATCTTAATCTAATTTCACTACACCAGTGTCTGAAGTATATGTGAGGAAGAGGAGGACGATGAGAGCGCATCAAACCTGCCTCCTGTGAAAAGTCCGTAGTTGACTTTGCTCGACCTTTTTACACCACTGTATTTTAACGTTGGTGATAATGGTGTTGCTTTGAGAGCTCGGTACTTGGCATATAAAGTTTGCGAGTCACTGATCGAAGACAACACTCGACAGAATTGTCGCAAACGACTCGCCAACAGGAAAAAAGGTTTGCTCCAGAGAGCGGAGGACGTCAGTCGTGATTCGCTGTTTCTACCTGACACGATTCCGTCGTGTCGACTTTCCGACAGACGTCAAACGCTCGGCTCCGTAATATGAAAATGTGTGTCACAATAGCAACAAACGCGAGCATCTGGTTTTGTTCCTGAACTGATGAGGTGAAAAAGGAAATTTAAGCAAAGAAGGGGGGGGGGGGGGGAAGACGACACCATTGGACGTTGAACCTGAGCTGAAGCGACAATGTTCCTAAAACAAAGCGTGTGTGACATGTTGGAGCTGTGTTGTGCAGGGTGACCATGTCAGTCAGCTACTCGTTACCAGATGGTTAAAGGTCGTTCCTTGCAGCTACAGTCTGTGTTTACATTGAGACGGTGAGGCAAGTGACTGAAGTGACTCATATGAAAATGGTGTTTACATGGAAAATATGAGCGAAGCTCACGCTGGTTGCAGCGGAATGTTTCATGCGACTCCTTGTTTCCTGGAATCTCTACAGTAGAAGTGACTCACGGCACTCTCAGCGGCCATTTCTCTTGCAAAACACACACAGTGAAATTTTCTTTTCTTCTAAATGTGCTGAGCTGGTGATTTAACAATGAGGAAAAACAAAAGCGTGGTCACAAATATCTGAATATAAGATCGGCCCAGTCCTTTGAGAGTTCGAAGTCTTTGCTGATATCCAGCTTATTTTCTTTGGCTTTTATGAGCTTATTTATATAATTTCATTTTATTTATTTAAATTACAGTGCAAGTGATATTGCTCCCTCATTTTTCAACTGGAGAGTAACTTTTAAAAACGGGGGGCTGATGTTGATATGAGATGCAGCAGCCATGCTTGAGTATCAAGCATGTCACTTTCTGGTTTCTGTCTCGGGCGGGGCTGCTGAAAGATAATTAGCTTTGGCTGCGTCGGACACTTAAAAGACATTCGGAGGAAGACGAGACATTTTTTCACTATCTTGCTTTTGAAACATCAACTGAGGACGAACTGATTCGACCGAGGGTTCGGCCTTTGTTGCACGCGCATTCGCCATTTAGTTTAGTTTTGTTCTTTTTTTTTTTGTTCCATGTGGAATTCATCTCCTTCTCCACAAAACAACACAAGGACTAAACAGGACAAACTCTATCTCCCACGAGGGCGGATGGCTCAGACGGCACGCCTCGAACCTCGACGAGACCAACTCCCTCATGGTAGGCTTTGGCTGCCGCTGCCTCACCTGGTCACATCGGCGCTGCGTTACTTTTTGACATAACACAGTGTGTAGGCATCTTATCACCTATCAACATGACACTAGCGAAGTAAGGCGTGTGTCAGTGGTACGGCTGAAGAAGCCAAGAAGTGTCCACAAAACCAACGAGACGAGAAACAGTCCAGGACAAAATTATTACCGTAAATTCCGCTCTATAAGCCGCTACTTTTTTCCCCACGCTTTGACCCCTGTAGCTTATTTATGGATTTTTATGATTTCCTCAATTGCCCCACCAGGATAAATAAAGTTTTCTGAATCTGAAAGGATATTTGGATGGATGCGCCCCCTGTTGGCCGCTCGGCTGTACTTTTTTAACCGGCATGTTACTGTAATGTCATTTTACTGCCATATTACAGCTGTGTTGTGTTACTGCCGTGTTTAGTAATTAAACATTTAAAATAATTTACCATAAAGATCTAATGTTTCAGTGTGGCCACCTGCGGGTTATAGTCAGGTGCGCTCTATAGTGCAGAATTTACAGTAGTATTTTTTGCGGGAGCTTTAAGTGAAGCATTAAGCCTCCATTTCAGCCCCGGCGGTAAATGTAAAGACTCTTGCGTAACACTAACATAATGTAAAGAATATTTAATCACCGAGAACATGACCGGCAGTGCTTCACACGTGTGTGTGTGTGTGTGTGTGTGTCCGCTGTAAACCACAGGGACCAGCGACAGACTCGCTCTCGGAGCAATTTGAGCCCATGAGGATGAACCACAGTGAGGAGGTGAGAGCTAATTAGAGCAGCAGAGGAGCGTGGGGACTGCACAGCCGAACTGGGACATCACATCTAAATACCTGCAGTGGATCCATGATTCATTTATTACAGGCGGCGGGACCCGACGTGTTGGTGCCCCGCTTTCCGTGGGTTCCAACCCGACGAGCCCATTAATATGGTTCAATGAGCATCAAGTCCCAGGATGCAGCTGAAAGTTTCCACCAGAAGACGGTCTGATTATTTTATTATTATTATTTTTCTGAAACCGCATTATTACTAAACACTAGTATTAATAGAACAATGAAGTGAGATATAAAAGTCTTAACTTGTTGTATCATCACTTTATCCCTGTTCCTTCTGCTTCACAATACAATACCACTTTGCAATGGATGCCAAATCAATGAAGGTCAAGTTTCCTTCAAGTGCGTGGGAGGCAGGTTATGTGATGACTCGGAGGCGCCTGCATGTGCCTCAGGAGGAAGAGAGCAGGTCCTCCACTAATCTGAAGGTCGGAGCTTTGACTCCCGGTTCCTCCGGTCCACATTTCAAAGTGTCCTTGTGAAAAGTGCCTGAAGGTGTTTGTGGAAATGTGGTGATTTGACAAATATATTCAGCAATAATTACTCCTTCAGCATAAGAATAACTACAAATATTTTCCACTCATAGGCTACACAGTGGGCAACACCCTGGGTCAAAAGAGCGCCTTTGTCCCTTGAGGTTACCGTAAGTGGACACTCAAAGGGACAGTCCACGTGAAAAATGAGTCCAGGTTTTTTTTTTCTTTAACTGTATCAGTGTTTCATCCAAATATCTCTGTGAAGATTCTCAGTCATCCAGGTCATGGTATCCAAAAGTGTAGCAAATAAAGGCAACTGGACTTAGTTGAATTTCGACTCTCCACCAGTCAAACAGAACTGAAAAGCCTCATGGATGAAAGGAGAAAAGTCTTCAAGAAATTCAGCTAAGTCCAGTTGCCTTTATTTGCTACACTTTTGGCATCCAAATATCCTGTAACTTTTCTTTTTTTTTTGAGAGTGGGGGAAATCTCAAAACGCCATTCTTGTGTTTTCATGTGGATGACCAATAAGCTACTTTGGGAAAACAATGATAGGTCCACCTCTCTCTCTCTTATGTTAACTTTTATTTAATTTCTTTATTCTGTCTCGGTTTCTGTGATTACATATGTTGGAATGTAAATTAATTGTTTAGGTTTCGCTCAGTTTTCATGTGGATCCGTCCTAAATCAACCGAGGAAAATGAATGAATGAATTTCTGATCTTATATAATCAAAGTAGACAAATTCATATATACAGTATATATATATATATATATATATATATATATATATTTTTTTTAACGCTTACTCTTTCACTTTAGTTTTATTAGTTGATTTGATTTGAACAAAAAATAAATGTAGGGCCGCAACTAACGATTATTTTCATAATCCACTAATCGGTTGATTATTTTCCTCCTTTCATCGATGAGTTGTTTGTTACAAAAATGTCAAAAAAATGTTGATCAGTATTTGTCAAACATGAAAATGATGATGTCCTCAAGTGTCTTGATTTATCCACAAATCAAAATGATTCATTTTTAATGATTTTGTTATATGAAGCAAAGAAAACAGAAAATAATCACATTTAAGAAGCTGAAAAATCAGAGAAACTGGTTTAAAAAAAACAACACCCAAACTGAACTGACAATTACTTAATTAATTAATTGATTAATCATTGCAGCATGCTTTTATTTATTTATTTATTTATTTTTTTATGTCTTGTTGTCAACAAATTACATAAAAAGAAACATGTTGGGATATAAAATAAAAGCAATTAAACAACTATAAGCTACAACTATATAATAAAAGTATTATTATAGGGTAAAATGATGGTATTATAAAATAAATGTATACACTCGGAATATAAAAATATGTGACAAAGTATGATAAATATGAAAATATGTACTTTATACAGTTTACCGGTTGGGTATATACGTGCATATTATTATAGTATCTCTGTGTTAAATATACTGTATGTGAATTTCCTGATATATTGATAATATATCTTTATTTTTCCATTGTCCTACAAAGCCTGTTTGATTAAGATACTGTATTTTCACTACATGTCGCATTTATTGTGTTCAGTGTCAACTAACTATACACGGCATAAAACACCCATACCTACAGTATGTGTGGATTTTGAATGAGCAATTTAAAATAAAACCAATGTAAGAAGTTTGCTTTTCGTAGCCGTAGAACAAGTTTAACTTTTGAGCCTTTTGAAGAAGGACAATGTCTCCTTCATTTTTAATGAATTAGCAAATACGTTACAAATATCTAACTTTAAAAAGCAACTGGCGGGGGGATGTCATTTGTATTTATGTGAGTAGTAGCTGATGTGGGACGTCATACAAGTCAGAGAAACAAACCTTTACTAACTTTTGAGTTTGCTCTAAGTCACACTGAACAACGAAATATGGCTTTGTCCACATGTGACACGAGCACATATTAAAGGTGTGTGACATGAGAGCGGAAAAAGATGGAACGGTGTGTGTAGACTTTATATTTTTATAGACAAACTGCAATTTCATGTCGAGAAAATGAGAGTTTCTGCTGCCGTTACCATGACTCAGCGTTTATCAAATCAAATCCACATCCAAACTGAGGGAGAAGAAAAAAACATTTCCTTTCTTGTCAGTATATTGTGGTATAACTACATCAGGGACAAGCAGACAGCAGCGCCCAGAGAAAAATAACATCGTGTGACAAGTCAATTTCACCCATTCACTGGGGAACAATGCAGCACAAAACGGATTTTTTTTCCCGCCCCCCCAACGGGAAAAATCTAAACCTGCCTTCAGCCAATAAACCACCCAAATAAATAATAATGTAAAGATGTTTGGAGCTGGAGCTGTTTAGTTCACACGCACGTCTGACATGTGGTCTGTGAAATACAGAGTGGCAGGTTATGTACAGCGGCGGTTCCCAAACACTGGGTCGGGACCCACAGATGGGTCACGGCTGATATTTTTCGGGTCGCACAAACAAATTTTTGCAGAAAATGTGAGTTTTTATTTAAGTCTATATGTTTAAAAATGTATTAAAATAAATGAGGTTCTGTTTCCTGCTGGTGTTTAACTGAACAACTATGTATCTGTTTTCATTTGTATAATTTTGTATTTATTTTTATTTTATTGACACTTGCATTTAAAGCTGTGAAAGAATATATATATATATAATTAAAGTTATATATATGAATAAAGTTAGTCCTGGAAATGAAAATACAGCAATTCTATTCTATTCTATTCTATTCTATTCTATTCTATTCTGTTCTTTTTTTTCCTCTCTTCTTTCTCTGTTGTTGACTTCATCCACCTTCATCATCATCGTCATCATCATCATCATATATTTACCCATGAAGTGATTTTTACATTTTTGCTTTCATTACTTATTATGTAATTAATACATTAATGGAATTGTTATTATTATTATTATTGATAATCTATAATCAGTAGAACAAGGGATATAAAATAAGCAATTATACAACTGTAAGCTGCAACTATAGTATAAAAGTACTATTACAGTGTAGAATCATGGTATTATAAAGTAAAAGTATGAAAGTAAGTATAAAAATAGAGATAGAAGCAGGAATATTATAAAATAGAACAGGTTGCTGAAATATGTAAGTACTTTATACAGTGTACACCTTGAATTATGTATTAATGTCAGTACTTACATATATAATTAATATATTAATTTATATATTGTTCTATATATTATTATAATAATGTCTGTTCAGTAAAGGATGTTTCATTAGAGCAGAGACCTTCGGATACCTTTTATTTAGTATGAGTTATAAGGATGATTAGTTTTGATTTATCTGTTTAATTATTGTTATTATTTTCTCTTTTTCCTTCCTTTTTACGGGACACACTGCGATAATGTAATGGTTTGTTGATGGAAAACTGCGACCTCATGTGTAAAAGTGTCTTGTAAAAGCATGAGTGACACACAAATCAAATAAAATCAATCAGTTCTTTCCATTTTCACACAGTTCTCTTGTGTAAAATCATGTTGCATTTACTTCATTTACTACTATATATATACTGTATATATCTGTTTAAACTCAGTTCACTTATATTTATGTTTATATACTGTACATTGGTATTTAATTTATTCAGTCTTTTCTAACCATACTGTGGCACAGACTGAATATCTTAATTTCTTTGTACATAATTCTTGTGCTTCTCTTAGGAAATGTAACTTTTTTTATAGTTTGTGAATCTGTAACTGTAACAAAAGCATTTTCCCCCCCGATGTCTGATACACTAAGAGCCATTTCTAATCAATACGATATTCATTTCCTACAGAAAACACAAACAAGCTGTTTACTTTAAGGGGATTTCTGTATCACATTTAGAAACAACCTCAGTGAATGGGCAAAAGCGGCAGAAATGCTGGTTGAATTCAAAATAAAAACGCCGGTGAAGCTTTAACAAGAATTGTTCTCGTGGATTAGAAATACCTTCACCTAAGTTGTCATCTTCTCTCTGGCTTCAAGGATAAAAATAGATAAAAAGTTCAAAATGTTTGACTTTTTTTTAAATGTTGATTGCATTTTTTTAAACCATGCCCTTTCCTTTGTATTTCTACTGCAAATCTGTCTATTCGCCTCACTTCACTGTACACGCCGACGTTTTACTGTAAAGCAAACTGTGCTCTTTCCTTCCTTAGCAACGAAGGCTGAAGAAACGCACAACACAGTCTACACGACCAAACAGAGACCCGTGCTGCTGTGATGCACAGTGGAGCCCCGAGCATCCTATTAAATAAACATAATACAACAATAATAATAATAATAATAATACACGTTTAAAAAAATCATTGTGACTGGAAACAATGGAAGCAACAGACAAATCACCCAGTGAAAACCCTGCTTTCCACACACACACACACACGCACACACACACACACACACACACGCACGCACACACACGCACACACACACACACACACTCCACTGCTGAATTAAGAAATCACCAATTACACATCCAATTAATCCAATTAGCAATTATCCTCCTAATTAGCAGTAAAGCATACAGTTACATCAACAATACACTAACGAGACACTGCTAATGTGGCTTTATTTGTAGAGCTTTGATTGCTGTCGAGCCTTTAACGGTGAGACTTTTACTTTTATCTCTAATGAAACAACATGAAGAAAAAATAATTATTTGTTTTTCTCTACAAAAAAAAAAAAAAATCAAACACAATCAAATTCAAGGTCACAAACAAGGACACAAATTATCAAAGGACCATGATGTGATGGATTCACTCTACATAATGAAAAAATAGATGAAAAGGTCATATAGTTATATAGAATTCAATGGGAAATAATGCAAAAAAAAAAATCTTTTCTCTCTAAATCCGACCGAAACCTGACCTGAAACCGAAACTTTTTCCTGTGTTCTGTAAACGTAATGAGTCCAGTTGGCGTTATACTTTTCAGATGCTGTTACCATGGTTACTGCTTTTTTTTTTTTTTTTTTTTTTAACATGACCAAATCTGAACCAAACTCTGAAGTGACCTGCAGTTACAACACAAAGAAACAGAAATAAATCAATGCAAGTGCAGCAGTTTAAAGTGCAGTCCTGAAAGAAACACAGCATTTATTCACAATGAGGGTCGAGTTACATTAGATGGCGCACTAACATTCACTCTCTCACACTCACTCGCTCACACTCAGGGTATGAATGTGACTTAATTATCTGTCATTAACCTTATTTTTCTCCCTCCCAGGTCTGTGTCTTTCCTTCCATCCTCTCTCTCTCTCTCTGTCCTCATCTTGCAGGCTGCAGGATCCAGATCCAGTTTCCGATGCTATTATTATTATTATTATGTTATTACTAACAATAATCCTGCTGTGATTATGCTTTGATTAAAAGTTAATCAATATAATTTCTTATGAATAATCTCTGCTGCTGCTTGTGTAAATGACACCGTAGTTCTATAAACATGACATAACTGAATCTAAACCTGATACAACTGTCCCCCATTTTTATTTCACCCCAACCTGTCTAGGCAGATGACCGACCTCACGTGTTTGAGTCTGGTTCTGTCAGAGATTTTGTCTCTCCACTGCCACCTAGTGTTTGCTCACTGTGTGAACTGTTGGGTTTCTTTCCTCTCTGTAATATTGCAAAGGATTTGGCCTTACTATGTACAGTGCCTTTACACTGATTTGGCGCTATACAAATAAATAAAATTGAATTTAATTGAAATTGAATAACGTGTGACCCTGAAAAGGTAAAAGACAGATTTTTCAAAGCAACAATGTTAATCTTGTGAGATGATACATTTATTGACACTGTGGGAAAACGTCCTTGCTGGAGCTTTGCGTTCTCTGAGAGCTGATTATGTTTAATTATGAGTTGGAAAAGGACATTTTTAATGTGTGTGTGGTTTGGCGACCATGAGTTTTTCATGTCATGATTGTTTTCAACCTCAGCGAGCTCAATACTGGACACAAAACCTTCACTGCTACCACGAACCTTAGCAACAACAACAACAACAACAATACACGTTCAAATTAATCAATTAAAATGAAAAGCGACAACAAAAACGATGAGTCTAATATGAAAAAGAGGTTGCGCTTCAACAGTGAAATTAGTTATTGGAGTTCTAAAACATAAATCCAACGTTTATTTAAAAATAAATAAATAGAAATAAAGAGGTAGCACATCCTAGGTTTAAAAATAAATAATAATAATAATCACATTTATTTAAAAAAACAATTTCCTTCTCCTAGACTTTTTCCTTATTTTGAGTTTATAGAACTGATAATATATGATTGATATTATGAACATTTTTTCACAATAAATTACCACTACTTAAAACGCAACAATTTGCACGTGCATTTGTGTCTTATTTTGAAAGAAATAACAGCATACAAAGCATGTGCAGCATCTAAATCCTAACTCTGTCTGATATAAAGGTCCAACAAATATGTGTTCATGTATAAACGTACGTTTTTGCCCAGTTTTATTACGTTCTTTTGTTAAAACATTTTAGGAACTCCTTTAAATCTAATCCCCGTCTTTGTTCTCTTTTTTTTTTATGAAACAAAACATTTCTCACTCAGAAGACAGTGAAGAGAAACGAGATTCTGTTTTTGTCCTTCAGTCAACGTTTTGGCGGAAAAAGAAAATTGAAATGATAATATTTATGACGATATTTCAGGTAATTTCAAAATAAAAGTGATTTTTTTTATATGGAACGATGAGTAATTTACAATATAAACATTATGTTATTGTGTGTTTTTCTTCTGTTATTTTATTTTACATGTATAAAATTGACCAATTTGTGCATTGTTCATAAAAATATATAAATATATAAAACATTTGCCCCATTCTTATATTGTCAAATACAAGCCTGCTTATTTTGACAATATAATAATAAAATGTCAAATTGTTGGTTTATTTTCCTGTTGAAAACGAACAGAACTTTGGTGGAGAAGATGAAAAAGCAGATTTGTCAGATGTTGCATCTCAGTTTGGATCATTTGTGCTAGTTTTTGGTCCCTTGTTTCAGTCTCTCCTTCCTTGTTTTTAGTGAGACGACGTCCACCGTCTAAGCCTGTGGTGTCTCGACCTCTCCTGACATTGTTTTAATATTGGTTTTTATTTCTCCTCTGGACATTGCGCCCTTTGTTTGTGCCACAAACTTAAATCAAACAATAAGGTTTTTCCTTTAACATATTGTAATAATATAGTGAGATATTTTAATGTTTTTTTTTTTGTTTTTTTTTTTACAAATTTAGAGGAGATTCCATTCATAAAATAAACCCACAGATCAGATCTATGAGTTGTTTTCTTTCAGATATAACACACACATCAGTGTCTCTGGTCCAACACGAACATGAAGGTGAAAGAATTAAAAAAGCATTAGAGAACGATAAAACCAGATGGCTGACATCCTTGGCGTCACAATTCACACGTGTTGGACACAGAGGGGTGCGTGACCCGGGAGCAGAGGGCTGTTTGTCTCCGTGAAGCGCGACAGAAAGAAGGTGGTGATTAATGTCCAACAAGAGGATTCTTCATTTCTTTCCCCTCCAATATTTCCTGGCCACTGTTCGGCTCTTTACGGTCCCACAGAAACAGCCTCCCTTCAGTTACAGCCACGTGATTGACTTTTACGCTGCCTCGGGTTCGACCCCGGGGCCCGAGGCAGGAAGTAAAGAGAGACAAAAGTGGATTAAGGGGGTGGCAGTCAACCGTTAGGAATTCGATGAAAAGCTGAAAGATGCTATAAAGGGAAGAGCTTAAAGGAAAGGAGGGAGCTGCCTGTTTTATGGTTCATGCTGCTCTGTCATAAAGAACAAGGAAAAGGTTCTTTTGCTCTCAAAACTCTTGTTAAGTTTTATCTACTGCGCTGAATTTTCATTATTTTTACTTACTTTTTTACGTTTATTTCTTTCAAACATCCTAGTTTCACCTTTGACCCCTGACCGTGTCACGTCGAGGCAACAATTTCAACCGTTCCAAAACTTGCTGCAACTAACAATTAATTCCATAGTCGATGAATCTGTTGGTTCTTGTTTGGTCCGCAAAATGTCGGGATGTTCTGAAATGTCGTGTTTTGTCCACAAACATAAATGATTCAGCTTCAATGTTTTCTTTGTCAAATGGAGCAGAGGAACCAGAAAACATTCACATTTAAGAGCCTGGAAAATCTGAAATCATGTCTTAATTATTAAAACTGAAGATACAAACAGCTGATTTAGTAACTGATTAATAAATGAATAATTATTGCATTCACAGTGATACATCACAATTCTCTCCTAGAGGATCAGATTCCTAATCAGATTACTGTTTTGTACGACAGGTCACTTCTCCTGTTAGTCTATATTTGAAAATCATGGTCATTTCTCAGCCCGTGTAAATAAAAATAATCAACCAGTCAATGACCTCCACCAAGCTTTAAACACTTTGTCACCTGTATTTTACAAACCAGCACCTGAAATGTGTACATTCTGATCCACTGGCTGCAGAAGAACTTTCTGGATCTGCAGAGAAATTTACCTGCTTATAGTTATTACCGTGTTAAATAAACATGACAAAGTTCAACCTGAACTTGTTCAACGGGACTGGACTACAGTATGTTACATTTAAATTGCTCCCAAATCTGTAATCTGGATCAGATCTGGATGAAATATAGTCATTTTCCACTTATTAATTAGAGTTTAAACACTGCTGATTTTCATTCTCAGTTCCTTGGAAGTCTTTTTATATCCTTTTCCTGTTTTATAAAGTTCAACTACCTTCTCCTGCCGATCTTTTGATAAATCTTTTGCTTCTTTGGCTCAGAATCCAGCAACGTCAGGCAAACCCATCACAGGTGAGGATGTTACCTTTAGTGATCAGGCCAAAACCTCCAGAGTATGGCAACTTTTGATGTCTAGTTTCTGTTGTCGTAATGATTTAACAAAGAGCAAACACAATTGTTTGATGGTTTATAGCTTCACTCAACCACTAATCGTTATCTAATCATTCAAATTCTGTTGGGGTATGTCAAATTATGAGAACAGCTGTAAGTGACAGGGATTTCCAGGACATTTGATCCATTTTGCGACGTCATCAGTGGAGAGATTCTTACCAGAATTGAATGGGAACATACTTGGGTGATCACCTACAATCACCACAAATTCAGACTGATCCATATTTAAAACTTACAAACAAACCCAAGCGGATTATTATTATTACCTGCAAGAGTTTTTAAGTTTGACTGCGATTAAAAAAAGTGCCGTTTTTCTACATTTCCTGCCAAATTCAAATGAGAAAACAACTGTTACAATATCATTAATATGCTCATTAGAATTCACATAATTCAGGTTCATAAAGTATCGTATTGTTGCCCAATATACACCGGTAACAGTTGCTTTACATTGTCAATAAGGATGTAGAACTTGCATAATAATGGAATTTTAATGTGATTTCATTTCATTTAAAACACACTGTGATACTTTATTGTTGTTATCCGCCATGTTTAATCTGTGTTCTCTAGATAAATTAAAGAAAAAAACACTTCAAATTTAAGTGAATTCAGGCCAATTTAACAGCAAAGTCAATTGTTTTCTGTTAACTTCCTGTCAGAAACTGTGGACAGGAAGGTCCTAACAGAAGGACAAGCTTACAGATTAACCCACGCTGCTGAAAACAGGTGACCATGTATCCACTGCTCAATGTTGGCAAAGTGACATTTAACTGGTAAACAATTCTGTCAAAGCTGCAAACAGCGTTTACCACATGAAAGGAATGTCCTCAGTAAAATGTCTCTGTTGGACATTTATGGGTCGGGCTGAAACAAAAAAGCTTCCATGTGGTTTGACCACATTTCGAACCTTGGTCCTAAACTTTATCCAGCTACTCATAAATGATGTTCTGCCTCATTAGGAACCAGGTTTTGGTCTCTGTGAGGACTACTGGTCCTAACCAGGTCAGTGTTTATGACAGAAATGGTCCTAAAGAGGGAACAGACACAAGAACACGCATACAGCTTCATACAGCTCACTTTAAGCTTTAACCTAAACCTGAAATCTTGACCCTGAAAAAGTCGCTATAAGCTGTGACACAAGGTCACGAAAGGTCCTCACTTCCTGTGATCTGTAGGTGTGTTTGGTCCTCACAAAGATGTATGTGCAAGTACACACACACACACTAACACAAATGCGGGTTTTACTTTCTTTATGTGGACGCTCATAGACATAATGTATTCCCTAACCTTTACCTTAAACCTAACCCAAAAACCAGGTGTTAACCATGAAAAAGCCCTTTAACCTAGATTAGGTTTGTACATTTTTGGTCCCCACAAGGATAGAGAACATGAAAGCATATACACACACTGGTTTCCATAACTTCAGAGGACATGGCATTGACTGGAGACTTACTCTAACCTTAACCATAATTACTAGTGTCCTAACCCTAACCTCAGCCTAACTTTAAAACATGACTTCACCTTAAAATGGAGTCATTTACGTTATGGGGACTTGGTTTTTGTCCCCATAAGGAAGACAAGTCCCCATAATGTGAGTGTGGAGACACATTTAGGTCCCCGCAACATAAGGAAGACCAGCTACACACACATACATTGGGGACCAGGCAAAATGTCCCCATGAAGACAGGTTTATCCATTTTTGGTCCCTATGAATATAGAAAAACATGTACACACACAAACACAAAGGCCTTTCTGGCACATGTGGATCTTCACCAGCTCTTGCAGCAGATTAAGCGTGTGCCATTGTTTTCCGCATGTATGTGTGTGTGTGCGGTCATACGTCATTACCTGTGCTGGCAGGTGCAGGTGTGATGCAGAGAAGAGTCTCACACTGAAGCATCACAGTGGCTCAGGACTGGACAGCCGCAGTTTGCTAAAGTGAAACAAACAAACAAACACGCTTAAAAACATGCACTCATAAACTCAGCAACTGTCCCTTTAATTTAGACTACGTACACACGGCAACACAACAAGATTTTTTTTTTTTTTGCGGACTGAAAAAAAAACGCGTACCCACGATAACGGATCAGAAACGCGTCGCGTAAAGATGGGAACGGAACCCGTGGTGAAATCGATGTAATACATGTGCCACACCTACATGTGGCGCTGTAAACAGACTCAGACAGAGCCACCGGACACGCCAAAACAATTGTTGCGTGAGGTTACGTCTTGTTCTGGTCACGTGACGGTGAAGGCAAAGTGACGTCATCGTTTTCAAAAAGTATCGGCTTCCTTGTCTACACGAAAACGCGAAGGCGGCGTTGCCAGATTTTTCCACTCTGGAACCCGTTCTCAAAAAGTATCGTTTCAGGTCATCCAGAACGCCGTTCCCGTGTGTACAGGAGGCCGAAACGATAAAAAACGTTATCGGATCGACCTAAATCCGGCGCCTTAAAGCGTGAGGACGTGACAGCGTGTGGTTCCTCTGACGCTGACGTGAGGAAAAAAAAAAAGGCAACCGGTCAGAGTTGATGTCAACACCTGTAATCTGAAGGAAACTTTATTTAATTTAAGCTGTAAGGAAAAATTAAAAAAGAAATCCTCATTCATTTCAGGACGTTTGCTTCATTTCTTTCATCATCATCTTATTATTATGAAATGTTGGGACGAGAAACGTGTTAAAATCACACACCGTACCACGGTTTTATGCTGACTGAAAGAAGGGGGAGGAGTCTGGGACCACAAGCCTCACACTGATTGGACAAGAGGGTGACAAAAGTGCGGACTGAGAAAGCCAATGACAAAATTTGCGTGCAGTAGCTGGTGTTTGACCAGAGAGGGCAGTATATGCACCATTGTCTTTTTACATTACTACTATAACATGTACAATTCCATTCCCTGCATTCTTGCACCTGAACAATGTGGTGAAAATTACACTTGAAATAATATTGAATGCACCTTGTTTATTCGTCTCTCTGTGAGAGTGTGTTGTTACTTGTCCTTGGCTGTTTTGGATTTTTAAAATCATGTGACCAGGTTTTCAAAGCCCTTAATAGTTCCTAAAGTGAGAACAAAGACCGACAGTGAGGCTTCCCACGTCTGTGGAACAGCCGAGGGCAGGACACAGTGTTGACACTTATAAGAGATGACTTAAAGAAAAATCTTTAGTTTGGCTCCTAACTGAATTTATTTGTTGTTTTATTTTAGTGTGTTCATGCTTATTTTTCTGTTGTGTATTTATCCTGTGTCCTCTGTCCTGTGTCTTGTGTCCAGTGTCATGTGTCCCGTGTCCTCTGTCCAGTGTCCCGTGTCCTCTGTCCAGTGTCCCGTGTCCAGTGTCATGTGTCCCGTGTCCTCTGTCCTGTGTCTTTTGTCCAGTGTCCAGTGTCCAGTGTCTTGTGTCCCGCGTCCAGTGTCTTGTGTCCCACGTCCAGTGTCTAGTGTCCCACGTCCAGTGTCTTGTGTCCAGTGTCCTCTGTCCAGTGTCATGTGTCCAGTGTCTAGTGTCCAGTGTCCAGTGTCTTGTGTCCCGCGTCCAGTGTCTTGTGTCCCACGTCCAGTGTCTAGTGTCCAGTGTCTTGTGTCCTGCGTCCAGTGTCTTGTGTCCCGCGTCCAGTGTCTTGTGTCCCGCGTCCAGTGTCTAGTGTCCAGTGTCTTGTGTCCTGCGTCCAGTGTCTTGTGTCCTGCGTCCAGTGTCTTGTGTCCTGCGTCCAGTGTCTTGTGTCCCGCGTCCAGTGTCTTGTGTCCCGCGTCCAGTGTCTTGTGTCCCACGTCCAGTGTCCAGTGTCATGTGTCCAGTGTCTTGTGTCCAGTGTCTTGTGTCTTGTGTCCAGTGTCCAGTGTCTTGTGTCCCACGTCCAGTGTCTAGTGTCCCACGTCCAGTGTCTAGTGTCTTGTGTCCAGTGTCTTGTGTCCAGTGTCTAGTGTCCCACGTCCAGTGTCTAGTGTCTTGTGTCCAGTGTCTTGTGTCCAGTGTCTTGTGTCCCACGTCCAGTGTCTAGTGTCTTGTGTCCAGTGTCCTCTGTCCAGTGTCTTGTGTCCAGTGGGGTGTGTCCTATGTCTTGTGTCCTCTGTCCAGTGTCCCGTGTTTTGTGTCCAGTGTCTTGTGTCCCGTGTCCTCTGTCCAGTGTCCCGTGTCCCGTGTCCAGTGTCATGTGTCCCGTGTCCCGTGTCCTCTGTCCTGTGTCTTTTGTCCAGTGTCTTGTGTCCCGTGTCCAGTGTCTTGTGTCCAGTGTCTTGTGTCCCGTGTCCAGTGTCTTGTGTCCAGTGTCCTCTGTCCAGTGTCATGTGTCCAGTGTCTAGTGTCCAGTGTCTTGTGTCCCACGTCCAGTGTCTAGTGTCTTGTGTCCAGTGTCTTGTGTCCAGTGTCTTGTGTCCAGTGTCCAGTGTCTTGTGCCAGTGTCTAGTGTCTTGTGTCCAGTGTCTTGTGTCCAGTGTCTTGTGTCCAGTGTCCAGTGTCTTGTGTCCCACGTCCAGTGTCCAGTGTCTTGTGTCCAGTGTCTTGTGTCCCACGTCCAGTGTCTAGTGTCTTGTGTCCAGTGTCTTGTGTCCAGTGTCTTGTGTCCCACGTCCAGTGTCTTGTGTCTAGTGTCTTGTGTCCCACGTCCAGTGTCTAGTGTCTTGTGTCCAGTGTCTTGTGTCCCACGTCCAGTGTCTAGTGTCTTGTGTCTAGTGTCTTGTGTCCAGTGTCTTGTGTCCCACGTCCAGTGTCTAGTGTCTTGTGTCTAGTGTCTAGTGTCTAGTGTCTTGTGTCCAGTGTCCAGTGTCCAGTGTCTTGTGTCCAGCAGTCAACAAAAGCTGAAATTCTTTCAAAGCTGCACGTGGACGGAAAACAGCGCGAGTGGAGACGACGGTGACGCTTCCTCAAACCTCGTGGAGGATCGTGGAGGTCACTGGACGTGAATGATGACACCACTTTGGCCGAGACAAAGACAGAGACAGAGGGAAGCGTGAAGCAGCAGGTGCAGGTGCAGGTGCAGCGGGCGATGGAGACGCGTAATCTCCCCAATAAAAGACTGAGCCTCGAGCCACTGCGATCGAGCTCGGATTCAGAAGAACGTGTGCAGAGGCAGCTTCTGTTGACACCGTCAGGACCGAGCAGGAGAAGAGGGGGGTGTGAAAATACATAAAAATAAACATTACTGACTTTTATTTTGTGGGAGCAACTAGTGTGTGTGCCAGTTTTTTACTTTGGGATTATCTTTTTCTTTAATTTATTATTTTAAATTATTAGCTGAATTATATTTTACCGAAAGTAAAACCCGGTAGGACAAAGTCAGAACTAAGCTGCAGGAAACTTGTCACAGCACAAGACAGATAAAAAAAATCTCAATAGGATGTCAACCATTTAGAAGTGGGCCTATAACTTCTGTAATTTTCTGACCGATCTGCTCAAAACTTCACACGTTAGAAAAGAGACCAGGCCAGAAAACATCAGCACATGAAAAGTGAGTGAGCACAATATATATATATATATATGTCATGTCGAAATTGATCCCTACATTGAAAAAAATATATTTATTGAGATATCTTCATGACACAACGAAACATAAAAAAAACAAACTTCCCCATTTTCTTAAAATGAATCCTTAGTCACTGAAGATTTATTGCGATAGTGGCTGTTTTAAAATTGTATCATTCCGCCCTCCTACAGTATATCAAAGATATGTGAAAAAGTTCCTCGTGTGGACAGACGGCAACATGGACGGACAGGAAGTGACTAAAAGGCCAGCCCACATTTCAAATTCAAATGTCAGCCGCAGTGTTTTTAAAAGACGCCATTAAACGGTAAATGGACTGCATTTATGTGGCACTTACTCAAATCACTTGACAGTGCAGGTCACAGTGACTCGCATCCGCACAGAGCTATAAATAGAGCTTCTCCTTAGATCATCCATTCGCACGGTGATCGGGGGACAAATATGGAGAGCGGGCGCAAACATGGCAACGGGGATTCTGTTTTTCAAAGCAGAATGTGTCCGAGTGGATGTGGCTTCAGCATGAAAGCGTCAACGGCGACTTAGAGCGACATATTCATATTTTATAGACCAGTGGTTCTCAAACTGTTTATACCAAGTTTCGCCTGAAAAAAACACCGAGCTCTCAAAGTAACACCACTGTCACCAACGGTAAAATACAGTGGTGTAAAATTTTCACAGGAGGCAGATTTAATCTGCCTCCTCTTCCTCACATGCACTTCAGACTAGGCTGCATGATATTAGGAAATCGTGCGATGCTGAATATTGCGATGACAATATCACTTGCGATAAATTGTGAGATTGGACAAGGCATTGGGTTTGTTATGTACTGATATCGTGTAAACAATACGTGGAGGATTAATTATAAATATAACACCAAAACAGACCAAAATGAAATAGATTAAAAAACAATTGAGGCAAAAGTTTTATACAGGAAGTCGTTTTAGCTGAAGCCAGTGGCCAGGATGAAAGGAAGTGATGATGGGTACGAGGACTGAAATTTGACGGTGTATGTGTGTATGAAGAATAATAAGAGTCTGGTTCAGTCTGGTTTTTACGTTTCAGGGGAAGGAAAAGCCAAGTTTCACAAAGGGAAACGTGCAAAACGTAATTTTGTAGACATTTTTCTGTCAAAATTACTACAAAGAATTGGCTTAAGATTTGCGACACTTTGCTATCAAAGGTTCACAGAACCGCGTGTATCTTGGCCAGCTACATAGCAAGAGTTGCTAATTTTGCTAATGTGATGGTGACAATTGTTCATCACCAACAACAAATGTCTGGGAGCTCAGTTTGGACTTTTAACGTGTTTGAGTTAAACCCATAAATGCGATCAAGTCATGTTGGTACATCTGCATACCGTAATTCGACTGGCTGATGTTTGCGCTGCTCGCTGCTCGCGAAAGTTTCTTTACGGACCCGCGGCGCAGCTCGGAAATCAGTGAACGATATGCTTTTTCCAGCTGACGACTCCACCGTGTACGTACGAGTCGACCATAACCGTGTCATCAACAGATCATGTGAACCCTCACTGGACCTTCATCCTCTCCTTGTCTGAGAGACCTGCTGTGGTCCTCAGGGACTTCTTGTCCTCTCTGGCTCGACACTCTGGAGCCCCGGAACGTCGCCCCTGGCTCCTCCTACCCCAGACCTCATTTCTGTCCCTCCCTGCATGTCTTCGTCAATAAAGAAAAATCCTCAGGGGGAAATAATATGTGCAGCAGCATGTTCTGATTTCCTCCTACCATGGCACCTGCTATTTATGTATTGTTCCCTGCTCCAAGGTATAACACTGTGCAGGCCACTCTATCATCCACAGAGATGGGGGGTTTCTGACTTTTTAATGGACCCTGTTCATGTGACTAGCAGTGGATAAAGCCATAAAAATGCCATTAAGCCGCACATCATGCTGTTTCTATTCAGTCAGTATTGAACACGTGTGTGTGTGTGTGTGTGTGTGACGCAACTATCAATAACAAAAGATCGGATAAAATCCGAATTTTAGTACGACCGACAACCCACACCCTGACTCTGTCTCCTCTCCATGAAACGACATTTTAATTATAATTTAAACACCATCAAAAAAACATCCAGCAACACAGCTAACTTGCTAATGCAGGTTCATCTTAGTTCAGGTATGCGTTAACGTTAAATACACTATGTAGTTGCATGATATTTTCACAGAAATAATATTAGTGACTATAAAACAGTAGTGTATTAATCTCCCATAATTCTTATGGCCATGGCCCCACTTTCATTCAAGACTCATTGTTAGGGATAGATTGATACTGGTCTCCTAATTATTTATTCCAAGTTTGCTTAAAGTTTATTGGGAATCAGAAAATTGCTATAGCGCATTCTGCCGGCATTTTCTGCTTCCCTGCTGCCCCCTGTTGGTGACAGAGCTACCCTCATTGATAAACGTGAGGGAGCACAGCATGTTTGGCTGCTTTAGCAGCACTAACGTTGACCAAAGATGGTGTTTCACAAATTTAAACGTTTCCGCTGACCCGCAGCTTCCTTGTCGCATCCGTGTGGCACATTGATAAATTTTTTGTGGAAGAAAATTTTTGTAAGGTTTATGCCACAGCTGTCCTAGATTAACAGCATTGGTAATTATCCAAGTAATTGTTTTATGTTGCTGTAGTGGTTAATACACCCGTATGTAGAAGCTCTTTAACTGAATTGATGCTTTTCATGCTAAAATTACTACTATCCATGAATTTTCAAATTTACTTTTACAAGAAATTAAAAAAATAGTAACGCACATTATTATTATTTATTGATTAAGATGTCAAATTATGGTTATTTACTTGCATTCCTGAAGAGAACATTTTATTTTAGTGGTTTAATTGTGCTTAATTATTTTCTGACTCCTCAGAGAAGAAGCCCAGTGAGCAGATTTGGGTCTAAAAAGGTGAATTCAGTTTTTTATTTGCCAAATACATAAATAAGTCTTTGAAAGATTTGTAAAAGATTGAAGTTTTCTCATTTTTATGACAGGTAGTCTAAAAAAATCACTGTCTATTGTATAAGAACGTACACAACACACTTAACAGTTCAAAAACTGCACGTTAATGCTAAAAAGCATCCATGCTTAAAGCTAATGCAGCCACAGAAAATTATTCCACAAAAATCAGCACATTTAGATTACACTGGGAAAAAAAAACGGAGTTGTTGCTTTAAAACTGGACTTTTAAAATATATGTAAACACATTTCTCAAAGCTGGGCTTTATTTTTATTTCTTTAATTTTTTTTTATCCTATAAATAACTGAATTCCTACTGCTCAAATACATTCATGTGGACCCAAACTGGCTGACACTCGTTCTACAGTTTTTAATTAACAGCGATGATAAGTGGTTGAACAGAAGAATAAGAATAATAATGACTTTTTTAGGTTGATGAAGAGACAGAATTTCTGCTCTGTCAGTTTAAAGAACTTAATGTTTTGAAGTTAATGGACGACAGAAAGATGAAAAACTGTGCTCACATGGTACCAACTACCACCATAGCTGGTCTGTGATGTGATAGGTCAACTGGACTAGGTCAACTAATGGTGCATTCCATTTATACTTCCAAAGTTGACTGAACCTCGGATTACTAACTCGGAAACTCGGAAACTCGGAAACTCGGAGCAGCCTCTTCAACCGCAACACACTAACATGCTAACCATGGCTAGCATCCGTGGTTGTCTCAGCCGGTGGACTCGGGGCTGACGTCACTCCCAGGTCTGACCTCTGAGTTCTGACGTAAATGGAAGGCAGCGTAATGCTAACAAGCTGGCAGAGTCCAACACACTCCGGTCAATAAATCAACTCCCGGCTAGTTCTTAGACTGGGACAAGGACAGTCCAACTTGGACATGCAGTACCTGAGCATGGACACACACCGAGTGTCACCTTCTGCCACTCCCCAGCGTCCTGCTGTCTTCAGCCACCGAGGCCTCTCACCTTTGTTTGTCCAGCAACTGTGTAAATGTAGGTCAATGTGAGCCCAAGACAGAGGTGATTTCATAACAAATGAAACCCTCTGCCTTTTCTAGACCGTGTTAAGAACAACAGCAGCCTCTTTCAACATCTGGATCCAGAACTGCTTTGGAAGCACTTGACTTGACTCTACTTTGATGAGTCTTTTGCACAAACATGTAAACGATCCATGGGGAAATATATATATATATAAAAAAAAAAGGAATTGTTTTCAAATAGAAATCACAATTTGAAACAGTGCAAATCACAAAAGCTGCCATTTACTGTATGTCTTATGTCTTTTTATAATTCTGTGTTTCACGTCACTTTAAAAATGTGACACACACATTTTTTAAATTTGTTCTAAACAATTGTCAGGCCGTTCTCCACCAGTGTTTCCAAATCCAAAGGGGATTATTTTTTTGAAAATGTCAGAGGATGTCCATACGTGTACGTACAATACACACACACATTATATATAATTCTGTAACACAATTCTGTTTTGTGTCAAAGGTAAAGTGCACTCCACTTTAAATAGGCTCTTACTGTTATTACTTTAAATGAATAAACTAGCCATTTCCATTGGCTGTGTGTTTGCTAAATCAACCACAACTTCATTTTATGCATGTTTTATGTAGTGAGTCTTTGGTTAAAGGCTGGATCTCTAAGTCTGAACCAAGACTGTGGGAATGACCATGCACATTTGGGCATCAGTGTCTTGATCAAGGACACACTGGTGAACAGAGTAGAGGAAGCAGGGATCGAACCCCTCTGGTTAAAGAATGGAATATTCCACAGTAAAACCTTTTTTTTTTTTTTTTTAAATGTTTATATGTACATAACAACTTATCAAATAAATGTGGCTGTTATGAAAATAAAAGTGTGTCTCACACAATAAAGTGTTAATGTGTCAGTTCTCATTAATATACTTAGCATAATTTATTATCATATGTTTTGAGAGTCGGGTGGCTTTACCCCACAGTCACAGTTTTTTTTTTTCCCTGAAATGAGCTCCACAGGGAAGAGCAGGAGCCGAGCCGAGCTGCGGTCCGTGTTCACACGAGGACGAGGAGCGACGCAGAAGAAAAGCAGAGCACGAGTGCAGAGGGCGAGTGCTACATCCGTGTGTCCACAATGGATTATTCATGTCAGTCCATGTCATCCCGTGTTTTCTTCCACCTCTGTGTTTCATATTTTTTCCCCAAGCAGGGAATCAGTGTCAGCGTTAGAGTAATAATAATAATGTTGTGTTGACGCGTCACACCCGTGACTATGGAAACCACACGCTGGGCGGCGACGTGTGTGTGTGTGTGTGTGTGTGTGTGTGTGGATCACTGTAAACAAGCAAATGCACGAGGTCTCCATAGGGTTCATTTATGAAAACGGACTTATTTCTTCCCGGGTTCCCTTGTGCACTTGCATCATGGAGGTGGGAACGCGGTTCAAGTCTGTGGTGTGGAAGATTATTCACACGCACACACGCACACACACTTGCCTTTATGACTGGCTGAGCACCAACGAGGCAGTGTTTAATATAACCAACCAGTCTATGTGTGTGTGTTCTCTCTTTGGGACCTTTTCTGTCAAAAACACTGACTCTGTCAGGACAAAAACCTGGTCTTCATGAGACAGAGCCTAATTTCTGAGGAACTGGTTAAGTTTAGGACTAAGATTTTGACTGTGATTATGGTTAAGCTTAAGGAAAATACTTTGTTTAGGCCGTGTAAGTGTATGCAATGTCCTCTGAAGTCATGGAAACCTGTGTGTGTGTGTGTAGCTGGTCTTCCTTATATTGTGGGGACCTAAATGTGTCTCCACACTCACATTATGGGGACTTGTCTTCCTTATGGGGACAAAAATCAAGTCCCCATAACGTAAATGACTCCATTTTAAGGTGAAGACATGTTTTAAAGTTAGGCTGAGGTTAGAGTCAGGTTAAGCTTAGGGTCAGGGTTAGGGTTAGGACACTAGTAATTATGGTTAAGGTTAGAGTAAGTCTGCAGGAAATGAATGGAAGTCAATGCAATGTCCTCTGAAGTCATGGAAACCAGTGTAATATGCGACAATGTGCACAAATCCATTAAATTGCCTCCTATCTTTAAAGTAACTTTCCAGCTGTAACTCTGTAATTTTCTGTTTTGTCTTATTAAAAATGACATGAGATATTAAAAAGGTATGAAAATACACATTAATAAAGATCTCCCAGTTATTACACATTACCCATTAACCGTCTGTTTCATTAATTTGTTATTTTGTCGACTCAAAATAAGAGGTAGACCAATTTCCATTATTCAATAATCAGCCAGTTATTACAAATGATACACTTTTCTTCTCAGAAATGTGACAAATGTTTCAGAGTCACTAAAACTTTATTTTGTAGTTTTTTGATGACCTGTTCCATATTTTAATAATTTTATCCAAGCTATTTTTTATAGAAAAAACAGTATATAATGTCACTGCAGACACTACGTGTAGATTGGAGGTGTTGTTCAATAACTGGTTTGTATTATTATTATTTTTTTTTATCATGAAACAGCTATATTTTATAAAGTCCATGAACAAGTGGAAGAGAATTGGGATTGTAAGCGGAGGGTTGCCGGTTTGAATCAGCACCAGGACAAGGGTTGGGGTAGGCTTTAGCAAGGCACCCAATCCCCATTGCTCATTTTGAATTGTGAACAGTCCCAAGCCTGAATAATCTCTGCCAAATCAAATATGCGGATTATCCGCAGTGGCGACCCCTAGAGGGGGAAAAAACAGGGAGAAAAAAACCCACTGTTATAGTTTATTAGCAGGAGGAGAAGAAAGAAAGAAAATCAGCTAAATATACAGTAGTGCCCAAAAATCGGCATCAACAATAAGCCGTCAGCTACCATGATTTCTAAAAATCAACACCAACATCAGTCGACATCTCACGCCTCTTGTACCTTTTCCCACTGACTCACTACAGGACAAGAGTGTGGACGCCCTGAAACTCTGCACGCAGCCTCCGCTCTTCAACAAAGGGCCCATTAATGAAGCTCCAGGTAGCTTTCATCAGCTGGATCTTCAGTCTGAGCACTCCCAGGATAATACACACACACACACACACGCACACACACACACACTGCTTATAAATCTTCAGTTTGAGGGCTCTCATGGTAATTATTGAAAACACACACACACACACACACACACAGTTTTGTACAGCTGTTCTTCTGAGGACTCTGTATTGACATCCGTTCATTTGGACAGACTAAACCAGGCCTTACCACTAACCATAACCCTAACCAGTTAATGTCTAACCCGAACCTTAACCATAACCTCAATTCAAGTCTTAGTCCTAAACTTAACCAGTTCCTCAGAAATGAGATTCTGTCTCATTAGGACCAGGTTTTGGTCTCCATGAGGACTACCGGTCCTGACAAGGTCAGTGTTTAGGACAGTCCCAAAGAAGAGACATATACAAGAACACACACACATGCACAGGTTTCCATGACTTCAGAGGACGTTGCATTGACTTCCATTCATTTCCTGCAGACTTACCATAATTACTAGTGCCCTAACCCTAACCCTGACCCTAACCTTAACCTAACCCTAACCTCAGCCTAACTTTAAAACATGTCTTCACCTTAAAATGGAGTCATTTACATTATGGGGACTTGATTTTTGTCCCCATAAGGAAGACAAGGAATACCACACACACACACACACACACAGGTTTGCGTAGCTATTCTTGTCAGGACACCACATTGACTCCTGACACCAAAACCTTCTACTTAACCGTATCCATAACCAGTTAATGACTAACCCATGAGGTTCTGTCTCATTAGAACCAACACCTGATCCTCATGAGGACAAACTGAGCTGGAAAAAATGTTGGTTTTGGTTATTATTTGATTAACAGTGACTGTACTTTATGATAATGAGGGACAAAAAAAATATGGATTCCATTTAGACATCCAGGGTCTACAAAAGCAACAATGACAATAATAATAATAATAATAATAATAATGAAATCTGATTGGCATTTAATCCTTATATATGTATACTGCTGAAAAAATAATTTGAATAAAATGTGCAGTTAAAAAAGCTCAAAATGTCCTTTTAAAAGACCCAAATTATTTAATAATTTCAGTTTTTCTTACACAAATCGATGAATAAATGAATTGTCAGCTATTTTATAAATCAGTTTCAGTGTTTTTTTATTCCAGTAGTTAAAACAAGTTTTCAGATTTTTCAGCTTCTTGAATGTGAATATTCTCCAGTTTCTTTGCTCCATTTGACAAATAATTTGTTAAAATTGAGTAATTTAGGTTTATGGACAAAATGAGACATTGGAAAATGTCATTTTTAAAGGTTTGGGAAACACTGATCAACATTTGTCAAACTAGTTGATTATACAGTGATACAGTGAAAAAATAATTGTTAATCGTAGCTTTATTTTTTAAAAGTGGCATAAATTTATTTAAATTTAATATGGTATAAATTTAATTGATACAAAACAAAAATAGAGATATGTTCTTGCCATATTTAAGATGTCTTGAGAGAAAATGTGGCCTTAACTTAAATATTCGCAGTTACACTGGACGTTTCAGTGACCATCGATTCAGGATATAAACTTCTACATAAACTGAGGTTTCATTAAAAACATATCTCTTTAATTCATTTTCTTTCTCTCTCTCTCTCCTCATTATCATCAGCTTTTACTTTCTTGCGTCGGCTGGGTGTCGACATAAATCCACATAAATCCACTTCCTGCATCTGTTGTTTCAAATTAAAAGCACCCTTCTGTAACGACCACCTCCCGACATTCATCACATCACTTTACATACCTTTGACTGCAGTCGTATATAACGTACGGCCCTCACACGCAGATCTGTTGTCTGCGTTTAAGCCACAAACTCTCATGTATCTTTTGTTTTAAACACAATACTCTTTTCTCTGCCTTAAATAAATATGGGTTTTTCTAACAACCTGCTCATCGTTGCTCGTGTTGAATCATCTGAACTCATTTCACTTCCCTCTTTCAGCCAAAGAGAAACAACTCCAGTTTAAAATAAAGACTAAAATATTCAGCTGTTCTTCTGGGTCTAATAAATACTGTTGTGTGTGTTTGTTCTTGTATTTGTTACCACTGTAGGACTGACCTTGTCAGGACCAGTAGTCCTCAGGGAGACCAAAACCTGGTCCTAATGAACTGGTTTATCAAACCTGTGTGCGAAGTCTATATCATTATGTCATTGTTATTAAAAAATATGTTTTGTGTGGCATGAATCTGGTAATTCCACTTTGAGGCCACATTGTGTTTGTATTTAACAGTATATAATATAGATTATATGCTGACAACTGTGGGATTTTGATGTCTAATGAAATAATAAAAAGATTTTTTGGGGCCTGGTGAATTATATATTGTTGCTTTTGTCTTTTCTTTGTGATGTAATTTGTTATTGTTGTCATGTGCATTACATGCTGAAAACAAGACAAGACATTGCAATGACTAAATCTATATTAGCCTTTATGATGTGACAAGCATGAGAGGGTGATACTGGACAAAGAAAGTGGGTAAAAAAAAATTAAAAATAAAAATAGTCCAATTGGCAACACATAAATGGATGATGTTTATTTTACATGAAGAACCTGCTCACTTTAGGTTGAATAAGCTTGATTTATTAAGGTGTTGCCAACTGAAGTAATTGTTTGCATTAGTACGTTACGTTAACAACAACACACACACACACACACACTGTCATTAAAATTATGGTATCTATCATCACACATGTTCCAAAATAAAAGTAACATTTTTGCCTGACACACACTAACATTGTTAATATTGTGCTAGTAAACACAATAATAACCTCAGAATAAATACCCATGACACAAAACTTCAGCCAATTCCTGATTTTTCACTGAGTCCTGCCGCCACAAACACACACAAATTAAAATCCTCTGAATAATCCCGTTTTAAGTGCTAATTAAACTCAAGGCCACACACCATTGACCTCTGACCTTGGCCGTACACTATAGCAACAATAGAGTTGTACAGCTTTATAGTGCAACAACGTTTTTGTTGCACAAAAACTTTTTTTTTTTTTTTTTTCTCACCATGACATTTGACTTTCTGAATATTGTGAAGAGGGAACACGAGGAGAGAAACAACGTACGAGTTTAAGAAAGCCACAGAGAGGAAGGAGAGGTGCTTTAGGTTCATGGATGAAAACGTGAGAGGAAAAACACTAAATTAATGAATTGCAATTGAAGTGAGAAGAGAGGGAAACAAAAAGAAAAGTGACTGAATCAGAGGATGAGGAACTGTTCTGTGGACATTTTACATGGAGGCGATAAGGTCCTGAAAAGGAAGTGTGTGGGTTCAGACTGGGCCACAATAACACAGGAAACACAGATTAAGCTCAGGAAAGACAGACTCTCATGAAATTGTCTCAAATGCATCCTCGGGATTAAAATACTTATATATTTACCCTTTATTTACACACATACACAAAACTGCAGATTAAAGAGAGTTCCTCCACTTTTCAAAGTTATGTAATCTGACTGTATAAGTGCAGGAGGGTTATAATAATTCATGTGTCATTGACTACAGGAGAATAAAAACTACACTTAATACATTTATGAAAATATTTGGTCGTGGGATTGTAATGAGTTGCAAAAAAATTGTATTTCAATTGTATAAATACACTATTTTTAATGCATAAATATGCAAATATACGAGTGGGAGTTTTCACTCCAAACAAACCGTGCCTCGTGTGACCTTTACATTTCCCTCCACACGAACCAAAACAAGGCAGTTTTCTTTAAAAAGAGGATTTTAATTGCGCTTCCGGAATAATAAAACACTTTCCCTATGTATCTCATTAAAACATAAAAACGAGTGATTTCAATTTGAAAACGGGACCGTGTGGTTGTGTGCGCACGTGAGTGAAACATCTAAAAAATCATGGTCTAAAAAAATTAGAAACGGACCTTTATTTTTTTTTTTTTGCTCAGTTTTGTCTTTAATCTGAGAATCACAGAAAAGTTTTTTTTTTGCGCGTTTTCATTTGGAGCAACATATTAGTGGATATTTTGACTGTTTTACTGCACACGCGTGGACGTGGACGTGTGTGTGTGTGTGTGTTCTCCTCCTACCTGTGCGTCCCGGCGCGTGGATCCTGCGCCGCCACAGTGCGTGTTTGCGGCCACTGTCACGCAGCCGCGTGTTTTCGTCTCGTCCTCCACTGCTCCGCGTCACAGCTACTCTTCCACTTGTCCGCTTTCAGCGTCGACTTTAATCTTTTTTGTTGTTGTTGATGAAAATGAAAAGAGGGGAAAGAGGAGGAAGGCGCGTCCGCAGCCTCGCGCTCACCGACGCGCCGCCTCTTCCCACTTTCCTCACCTCCACGCGCGCGATATTCCCACTGAGCTCAGTTCAGAAGCAGGAAAACACGAGTCTTCGCGAACCCGCTTCAGAATTTCAACTGTGGAAATGAAACATGTGAGGGGAAGAAAAAAAAAAATCAAAGAAATTATTGTCGGAGAGACGGAGAGGCAGAGGGAGGCAAGTGCGGCGCGCGCGCGGCACGGCACGGCGCGGCACGGCGCGGCAGCCCGGATCAGCACGCACACGTGAAATGGACACCGCGACGAGAGTCCGCGCTCGTTAGTCCAGTTAAAGTGGTGGGAAAAGAAAAGGACGTTTAAAAGAAAAGGCTCCGGTGGTGAAACACAGAGAGACAGAGAGAGTTCCCTCCTCAACCTCCGCCGCTCCTCGCGCTGTCCCGGCGGATGCAACCAAACTGACACACGGAGAGAGAGAGACGGGGGTTAGACGGGGAAGAGTGTCCGTCTCTGCGCTGCTGCTGCTGCTGCTGCTGCTGTTGCTCTGTGAAAGTGTGAGAGCTGATCTTCCTCCTCCTCCTCCTCCTCCTCCTCCTGCTGCTACAGATGATGATACGCCAAGCGAGGCAGAAACGAAATGCTGGGGATCCCCGCTGCGTCCAATCCTGACGTCTCTACCGGTGTGTGTGTGTGTGTGTGTGTGTGTGTGTGTGTGTGGCTGTGACTTTGAACCCTGTGCCCTCACAGTGACAGGTGACGGTCACGCAGTGGCGGCCCGAGCCTTTTCAGGGGCCCAAAGCACAATTTGATTTGCCTCTACACACACACACACACACACGTTTGCACTTCTATCAAAGTGAGGACCCTCATAGACATAATACATTCCCTAGCCCCTTACCCTAACCTTTACCATCACTTGATGCCTAATCCTAATCCTTACCCTAACCAAAACCCAATTCTAACCCTAACCCTAAAACCAGGTCTTAACCCTGAAAAAGCCATTTTAAGGGGTGAAGAAAAGTGAGGACCAGCCAAAATGTCCTCACTGTGTCAAAATGTCCTCACTGTGTCAAAATGTCCTCACTTTGTCTAAATGTCCTCACTGTGTCTAAATGTCCTCACTGTGTCAAAATGTCCTCACTTTGTCTAAATGTCCTCACTGTGTCAAAATGTCCTCACTGTGTCAAAATGTCCTCACTGTGTCTAAATGTCCTCACTCTGTCAAAATGTCCTCCCTTTGACAAAATGTCCTCACTGTGTCAAAATGTCCTCACTGTGTCAAGATGTCCTCCCTTTGTCAAAATGTCCTCACTGTGTCAAAATGTCCTCACTGTGTCAAGATGTCCTCCCTTTGACAAAATGTCCTCACTCTGTCAAAATGTCCTCCCTTTGTCAAAA
>JAFBJR010000028.1:161242-181815 GCA_016785285.1 Brachirus orientalis
TTATGGTTAAGGTTAGAGTAAGTCTCCAGGAAATGAATGGAAGTCAATGCAATGTCCTCTGAAGTCATGGAAACCAGTGTGTTTGTGTGCGTTGCTCCAGCTAGGACTAATATATGTGCATATGTACATACAATGCCGATGTGCATTCAGCAATGTGAACACCCCCCCCCAACCCCACCCTCTGTCATTCTAACACACTAACACACACTCACATGCAAAAACCATCACGGTGTCAGTCATGTGCAGTCGCACACAACATGTAACATCTATGATGCATCTCTCTGTGACGCACGTGTGCTCACGTATGGTTTCACGTGTTCACAAGTGACGGGGCGAGCTAACGTCAACCATATGTAGCAGCTGCGAGTGACTTTGTTCACGGCTTTTCATCCCAGGAGAAAACAAGGACGGGATATCACTCAATCAAATCACACGCACACGTGTGTCTACACATGCTGTCCACCGGGTCTCAATTGTCAGGGAAAAAACCTCTGGGAATTATGCAGCATATGTTTATTATATCATATATACAGTCACGTTTTATTCAAAATGCGTTTATCTGTTCGAAAACTGGAGGGGGGAAAGGTTCAAACTGGGATCCTAAAAACCAATTTGCATTCAGAATATTCGGCCTAGAAGAGCAGCAGACTGTCTGAAGTAAGTGTTCAGATGGTGTCCCACTGAGACGCGCTCTAACCTGAGGCACCGCAGCCAAACAAGCTACTGGCTAGCTGCACGCCCAGCACACATTAGGAAGCAAAGGCTATATTTGTTAAAAACTGTGTCCGAACGACACGATATTCTCAAGAATTATCAAGAACCAAAACAACAGTTTGAAGATTCATGCTGTCCACCGGGTCTCAATTGTCAGGGAAAAAACCTCTGGGAATTATGCAGCATATGTTTATTATATCATATATACAGTCACGTTTTATTCAAAATGCGTTTATCTGTTCGAAAACTGGAGGGGGGAAAGGTTCAAACTGGGATCCTAAAAACCAATTTGCATTCAGAATATTCGGCCTAGAAGAGCAGCAGACTGTCTGAAGTAAGTGTTCAGATGGTGTCCCACTGAGACGCGCTCTAACCTGAGGCACCGCAGCCAAACAAGCTACTGGCTAGCTGCACGCCCAGCACACATTAGGAAGCAAAGGCTATATTTGTTAAAAACTGTGTCCGAACGACACGATATTCTCAAGAATTATCAAGAACCAAAACAACAGTTTGAAGATTCCACCCCCGACTCTTTCAAGCTTAATTAAATTTCTACACCAGGCATAATTTTGTCACAGCTTGTGCTGCAACTAATAATTACTTTCATAATCGAATAATCTGTCGATTATTTTTTCCGATTAACAGAGTAATCAATAAAATAAATGCTTAAAAATGTTGATCATTGCTTCTTAAACCTGCAAATGACGTGTTCTCAAATGTCTTTTTCATCGTTTCTTTGTTTTATGGAGAAAAGAGACCAGAAAATGTTGACATTTAAGAAGCTGAAATATCACAGAGCTTGTTCTGAAACCGTAAATGATTACTAATCAGCTGTTTCAGTCATAGTCATAACTCAATTCTCAATCATAAACAGAAACACGTTCATGGTGTGTTGAGCTAAAACGAGCAGCTACAAGATGCATTCAGGGAACCTCGTAAATTTCCATCACCAAATCCTTATTGTTGCTGCTGCAACAATGGATGTATGTCTAATTAGTAAGTCATTAGGTTATTGGAGAAGTACAGAAAAATATTTTTTTTTTTGTTTAATTAGTGTAATCAATCGACCCAGCGTACTTTATTTCCCAGAATTCCCCAAACCTTTATAATCTTCCCTCTTCTGAGAAAAAGTGCAGTCACTCGACGACTTCACTTCCACACGGGATAAACTCTTTTGATGTAGCTAATGAATGGGGTAAATTTTACTTTATATACAGTAAATATACACATAGTCACAGCCCCACTCCTCCAAAGTTCCTGGTAATCTTAAACGTCCTAAGTCGGGAGTACGTACTTCTTTTACCTAAGTAAAAGAAAGTGTTTCCCCTGCGTAATTTTGGTGGAAAAGCGTCAAGGTTTTTCAAAATTTTGGGTAAATTAGAAAAGTTCCCGTGGTGGAGAAAAGACCTAATGACACTTTACAATTATTATTGTAAAAACCCTTAACATAAAAACTGTGAAAGGTGGTCGACGCCATCTGTTACATGTTGGCAAATCTAGAAGTCGTCTCTATTCGATTGGTATTAAAGTTAGACGATGACAGAAATCACACACACACACGTTTCTATCAAAGTGAGGACCCTCATAGACATAATACATTTCCTAACCCTAACCATCACAACTACATGCCTAACCCTTACCTAAACCCAATTCTAACCCTAACCCTAAAACCAGGTCTTAACCCTGAAAAAGCCCTTTTAAGGGGTGAAAAAAAAATGAGGACCAGCCAAAATGTTGTCACTCTGTAGGTGTTTATACAATTTTTGATCCTCACTCTGCAGCAAGTATAAGAACACACACACACACGCACACACACACACACATGCACACACACACCTCCAGCTTGATTGATGGGAACTGATGGGGGCAGGAAAATGGACATGCAAGTGTACAGCTATAAAAATACTTTGAAACCACTCTGGGACGTCAGACACTTTTCCCATGTAACTATGTGTGTACACACACACACGCACACACACGCACACACACACACCACAGAAGTGGCTACACATTAAGTGCCAGATGAACTTGCCTTGACGGGGGCTTAAATGTATTTTCTTAGCCGAGTGGGTGTGTACATTGCTCTTAAGTGTAAACGCCGGGGTCACTGAGGTTTCCTTCTTTTTTCTGTTAAAATTTTCCTGATGCCTTTTTCTTCTTCTTCTTCTTCTTCTTCTTCTTCACACACAAACAATCAGAGCGCGTTCACACCTAATATTCCGCTTCGTTGGTGCACGTCTGATGGGGCTTGGAGACATCGTTTCATTTTTCAGCCGGTTCAGTTCCCGTTCGCAAAGGAGGGCGACTCTCCAGCTGACTTTAAATTGTAAACAAAGGTCATATGTGCAGAAATGACACTCAGTTATTAGTCAGATATGTAGGCGGGTAAAAAACAAAAACAAAAAAAAAAAGACAAATCCCTGGCAATTGTTCCATCATGAAGCATCGGCAGGTTAATGTTCATCCGCTCTGTTGCTCTGGTGATGATGAACAGAAGGTTCAACAGCAGCGCCCTGAAGGCTGGCAGGTGGTTGCTGCATGTAGCTTGACTGGGTGTTAGTGGCTGAACAGTAAAACTCCATTCTAAAGGTGTTTTTTCCATTAAACAGTTCTAGCATGGCTCAGCTCTACTCGGTTTGGTATCAGACACGCCGTTTTTCCATGACTTCGTAGTTCCTCCTCAATGTGGACGGGGTCGCCATAGAAACCGCCATGACGTTGTTTTGTCCGCGACACAAACACACAAACTCTATCTCAGGGAAGCTGTTGTTGGCAAATGATTTACGGTGAAACAGAAATGACAGACGACAAAAGAGGCAGCATTTGTGCGGTGACTGAACCTTGGAATTTGTAGTTGGGGTTGTTGAGTTGGAACCCAAACCCACACGGAAATTTCGAGTTCTAACTGCAAACGGAACTCAGTATAGTGTTATCACAGATTTTATAAATATGTGTGGTGAAAAACTAATTAAAACCACACAAATAACAGTAGTTTGCCTTATGACAGTAAAGCCACTTTTCCATTTAAGAGTTTCAGTACGGTTCGGCTGAATCATTTTCCTCAGTTTTCTAAACAGATGAGTTCACTGAATGGTTCAGTCCTTCCTGCATGACTGGAGCACAGACTCCGTCTGACACAGTCACTGAAGTGAAATACGGCTGAACGGCTTGTGATTGGGCTCACCATCTCCGTCTTTCAGCAGTGCTGTCGCTAAATACACCAGACTCTTTTGTTAAATATGGACATTTTACAAATGTCCTTGTTAAATGTTGCAGATTAACGCGTGTTTTCGGGATTTTCAAGTCTTTTTAACTGATCTACAGTTCGTCATCGTTCGGTTTGATTCTTGTGTCGGACGTCGCGCTCGTGACTCTTCCAGTGACGACGCTCTCCGACCAATCAGTGGCCGGCAGTCTGTCCACGTCACATTTTAGCATCGGCTCAGCTCGACTGGAACCTCGTCAGAGCAGGGACAAAAAAAAGTACCAGGAAAAGCAAAAAAGTGGAAAAGCAAAAAATCAGGTAGAGTCGAGCTAACCCGAGTAGGGCCAGAACTGTGTAATGGAAAAGCAAAAAGCACCATCAAGCAGTGAGTGATTATCCAATACAGACCATGCTTTTAGCATTCATGTTCCACAGTGTGGAGCTGGGAGAACTGGGTGGAGAATCTCTGATACATGGAACATTGTACATCAGAAGGCGAAACTGGGAGTGATGTGGTGAAAGAGCAGAGGAGGAAGAGAATGAAATAAAAAGGCAAGGACTTATTTTCTGTTCTGATTCTTCTAAGATTTTTATCTGAAGGCTGCACAGTGTGCCAGTGTTTGGTGTATGCTTATGATCCATGATGTCGCCTCAGTGTTTCTGAGGTGACACTTCAGCCCCACGTACAGGCCTGGTGCACGACATTTGGGAAAGGGGTTTGTCCGCATGAAGACGCTTCTTGGAAATTTTTTAAGAGCGCAGAAGGAAAAAGATCATATTGGGAAAGAATTTCCCAATTTTTTTTTTTTTGCCTGACACGTGCAGTTCCCAGCAAACAAATGAACAAAGATGATTATGATATTGACATTTTACAAGCTTGATTACACAAAAGTGACACCTCTGACTGTAGTCTTTGAGTCGAGGGCGAATCTGAAGACATAGAAACATGAATATTGTATTTTCTTTTTTAAAGAACCTATTTTAGCACCTGCGGTGATTTGCGTGCAAATGAACGCGCGACGCAGACACGTGAGACACTTGACCCCGTCACTTCACGACCTCATGTCCTCAACTGTGTGTGTGTGTGTCGTTTGATGTTTGCGGTCTTCATAATTACAGCGACACTATTGATTCAGTGTATGTTTCTGTGAGTCACGCCACATGTAGAGCCATTCATATTGCATGTCTTCCCATTGATTTCAGCTCAGGTTTACACATCAGACACTGGTCATCTGGTGCCATGCAAAGGTGCAGTAGGAAGACTCTGCAAACTTAATACAAACCCACTGAGGACAGACATTTATTTATTTATTTATTATATTTTGGCAGAGTGCGGCATGCTGGAGATTGAAAAAGTCACTTCGGCGCTGGGTGTTGGGTTGCAGCAGAGGATAAATCTGATCACCAGATAAATGGAAAAGGCTACTTCTTCAAACCTTGGGAATATCTTTGATACTTTATTTATTTTTATCAGCATCCCTGCATAGTCATGTATATATATATATGTGTATACTGTTTATATTTATTTATTTATTTTTGAAGCTAATTGTGATTTGATTGGTACACACCTGTGACGATATATTTATTTGGATTATAAACACTCAGTCTGCCACAAATAAACGTATTTGTGTGGCTCTGTCCATCAAAGTGTTTTACTTTAAATAAATAAAGACATACAAAGTGTAATAAAATACACATAGGGCAGAAAATGAAAAAAGTGATTTGAAGACAAATTAAAATATATAGAACAAGTAAAATTACAGAAACACCAAAATAATAGCAGTAAAATGGGGGGGGGGGGATTAAAAGGATATCAGAAATTACAAAAGAAACCATTTCATTCTGATGAACCACAGTGAACAAGCGCGACTTCAGCTTTGATTTAAAAACCTGAGCAGAGCTGTGACAGCAACAGGAAGAATCGGTTCCACAAGGTTTTAAGACAAATATGCAGGTGCAAGACTGTTTTTAAAAATTACATTTTTTATAAGCACTTTGAAATCAGGCCTGGTGTGAAGAGAGGACGACACAGGACTGATAAACTGATAAACTCAGCTGCAGTTTGGAGCATCCGCAGGACTCGGAAACTCTGAAACATCACAATCCTCTGCAGGATGTTAGATCTGATATTTGTCATTTTCCCTCAGGTGGAAAAATGCCTCGTGTGTGACCTCCTTAACATTTGTTTGTGATCAGATGTTTGAAAGACGTCCACATACATTCAACGGCACAATAGCCGTTTTGAAAAACAAGTTAACATGAACTATAAATAACACACAAGATCACGATGCGCGTTGACAAACATGATATGAAAAAGATTATCAACTCAACAGCTAGCACAAGAAAAGACTGTGTATAAAACCACATAGTTACAGTGAGGGATAGCGAATAAGGTGGCGACATGAGTGTATAAATACATTTAAATGCAAGACAAAATAACTTAAAAAGACAAATAAATAAATAAATAAAAGCTCTGATGGACACATGATGCGTGAAGTGAAGCGATGGAACCGCAATGGAGTTTGTTAATGCTTGTTGCCTCTCCGTTCAAAGTGAATGGGAAGCTTTTACAGTTCACACGCCCACCATGTATGGGTGAGTTGTCTGTAAATGATGGATTCCATGAATATTTCAGGGTGTGATCATCACACATCTTCGTTGGAAGAACGCAGGTATTTTATGTTTACAGTATGACGACATTTACAGTATTTGAACAAAAGAGTAAACATAATATAAATATAATAGTTATGTTGTGATTCTCAGTTACTTCACCATTCTTTCCCTCTCCTCAGATGCTCTTATTTTCTTACTTTTTCGTACTTCCTGTATCCTGTATTCCTGGCTTCATTATGCCACATATTTATGGTTATTTAAAGCTAGTAGTTTACTAGCAGTAGTTTTGTAGTTTTTTCTTTGTTGACGATATTATTATTCAGAAACAATGTAACATTTCACAAAAGTTAAAACAATAGTTTGGTTTTAATTAAGTTTAATATATTTTCCCATTTATTGTGTGATGTTTAATTAAAGTTGCTTTTACTTCATTGCACTTTTTGCACATGCAGCACTTTGGGCAACACCCATTATTTTCAAATGTATACAAATAAACTAATGAGTGTGTGAAATGAAACTTTAACCTTGCAAACTTGAGTGTATTGTCTTCTGTAACGTCCTTATTTTTCATTATATTATGGCTAAATAATGATATAATGTGGTTACAGTTCACAAAAAGGTGAATGTAAATCCTAATTACACAAAGACACAAACGATATTCGCACTTTATGCTCACATTAAGTGAAATTAAAAAACAAACAAACACACTGGAACATTACATTAATACTCATGTAGAACATGTAGAACGTCTGAAATCGTGTCTCGGGCTCTTGGACATCGAGGACAGATGGCGAGTATCTGCTGTGTTAATCTGTCTCATTATTTGAGTAATTGATTTGTAGCAGAAGGTACAAAGTGTTATTGATCAGTGAGCTCGGTTTCAGTTTGCAGTGGTCGGTGTTAGCGTGTGATGTGCAACAGAGGCCATCAATTCTTTTGACGGAAACACGTTCACACTGTGGATTTTTAGATATTAATTGTATTTAATAAGGAGCTGATTTTTTAATTAACAGTTTAGTTACGAGATTTAAAATCTCGGTTTCTCTGGTTTTTCTTGTTGATGTGTAAAAATGTACCGTGGAGGTCAACATGATTGTCCCCCTGATGCTAACAGTCACTTGTGTCTCCTTGTTGCTGGATAACAGCCTGCAGTGGTTTGCTGTAGTTTTCAACAAGTCTCTGACTCGTCTCCTGAGGAATCCCAGCCCATTCTTCTTTGGCAAATCTCTCCAGCTCCTCCAGATTTGATGGCCTTCTGGCATGGACCTTGGTCTTCACTTCAATGGGATTTAAGTCAGGACTTTGTGCAGGCCAGTCAGTAACGTTCACTCTGGTCTTCTGGAGGTCGTTCTTCACCAGGAGCCACGTATGTTTTGGGTCGTCATTGTCGCGTTGGAAGACAAAGCGACGACCCAGACCCAGTTTTGCTGCTGACTGCTTCAGGTTTTCTTTCCAAATCTTCACATCTCCTTCTTTCTTCATGATTCCTTCCACCCTGATGAGATTCCCAGTTCCAGACTCACTGAAGCATCCCCACAGCATAATCCTCACACCACCGTGTTTCACTGTGGGGACGCTGTTTGTTCTTTGGGTTATACGCCTCTGTCTTCTGTCTCCAAACATAAACAATGAGCTCTAGTTTGGTCTCATCTGACCAAAGGACCTGCTTCCATATGAATAATCTTTGTCCAGGTTGTCCTTAACATACTTCAGTCTGGCTTTAAAGTGTCTCTTCTACAAAGGTGGAGTTCTTCTTGTACCATTTCTGTGCAGAGCTCTAAAAATGGTCTTCTATGATACTACAGTTCCAGACTTGTCCAAGTCCTTCACTCGTGTCATGGCAGTTTTTCTGGCATCTTTGAAATCTTTCTCTTCCTACCTCTGCCGGGCTTGTTCCGTATTTCTTGATGCTGCTTCTCACTCCAGTTCTGGACACTTGGAAACACTGTGATAACTTTGTAAACCCTTCTCCTGCTTTGTGAGCATCAACAATCCCTCTTCTCAAGTCTAAACTAATTTCATTTGTTTTTGACATGATATTTTCTCAAGTGACAGCTCAAACTCTTACTGAAGATTTTATACTGTCTGTAAATTGGGAGATAACCCTCAGTTTTAACATGATTTTTTTTTAAGTTTTGAGCATTACACAGTTAAGCACATCATTGCACTAAAGTGGTTTGTGTGGGGCTCAATAAAAAATATATTTTTCGAGTGGGCTAATAATTTTGACCTTGGTAGTTTTTCTGTCTGCAAAGTCGATAATGGAAGCATCTAAAATAAAACTAGGATGTTTGAAAAAGCTGTGCACTGCTTAACAGCACTTGAGAAATACTTTTAAAACAATGACATTTTCAAATTTTCATCGGGTGGCTAATAATTTCCTCCTCAAGTGTAATTGTTTAGAATATATTATAAATGATATTTAATTGGGATCTTATCAGGCAAATAAAAAAAAAAGACTGTTGCTGTGTTTGTTGCAATCTGCAGTCTCACCATTAGATGTCACTAATTCTTTCACATTGGATATTTAAATGTTCTTTCCTTATAAATTAAAGAAATAAATAAATAAAAGACAAACTTAAAATTCATAATGTCAAAAATCAGAGGGTTCATCATGAATGTGATTTGTAAAAGCTATATTGTGATTATTATAGAGCCAGAAGGGGGCGCTACAGGGCATCACCCATTTATATGTATACATAGGACCATTGATTGTTGCTCTTTTTGTTTTTGTTGGTATCTTGCTGTTGTCAAGGGACTTGATAATGTCAGTGTCAGCGCCAAAAGCATGGTAGGGAACCGGGTTTGCAAACGAAGGGTCGCTGGTTCAAATACCGGGACAGCTCAAGGGCTCATTGGTTTGTGCTCAAGACTGACGTGTAAAAAGAATGGGTTAAAGAGGTCAAACTCACTGTCACTGTAACTGTAAACTTGTGTGTGTGTGTGTAATTAAAACTGACAACAATGAGCAAAAAGAAAAAAAAAAAAAAAAAAAAAAAAAGAGCTGAAACACAAGAAAATAAAAGTTGAGTGTTTAAAAGATAAAAACAAATGTATCTTGTCTTAATTCCGTTGACGTTTTTGCGAAGAAGAATGGAAGAACAAGAGAAAGAGACGTCAGAAAAATGCATTTATGTGAAATATGACCAACACAGAGAGTGAGGGGTTCTGCTGACTGTGCACATTTACATGGAAAGTAAATGGAAACGGAGGCTGTAGGATGGAGCCGTTGGCTCACACACACACACAGTTTACACGCTTTTTTAGTGTTACGTTTTAAATTGTACTGTGTCTTTTCACGATTTCCATTTGAGTAATTGCTTTTCTTAATTTTAATTGATCTTTATTTGTGTTTTCTCGTCTTCAAATGGAGGGTGCGACCCCTTCTCACTATGCAACATCAGTACACGTTTTCCTAAACAGCTATTGGGCTCAATCTCTAGTTTTAGCGCTTCTTCCAAACAACATGATGTGAATTTTGTTAAAAACAGACCATAATGTGACTGGACACCAGTGTGATTGAGAGCAATCATTGCCTGGTTCCATGTGAACTTTCATCATAATGAATTCAAAACAATAATTCACATGATGTTTTCTGGTTTTCAGACAGTAGGGGGTATAGAGTTGGTGATATATGTACAGGGGAATATCAGGGGAAATATCGATATTTAAATGAACAAATTAAGGCCCTAAAGTAAACAGTCTCTGCCAGTTTTACTTGCCTGGGTGTCGGTAGTTCATGTCTCCTCACGGTGGCGCTGCTCAAATAAATGAAGGGAAACTTGAGTGGAAGTTACCTGGAAATGAAGAGGGAGTTTACAGTGGGATAATGTCAGTGAATGTTACGTTAAGAGATGCTACATCCACGTTCTCTATGTTGTGAATAAACAGAGAAATCCTGCACTTTTAACTTTTCACTTTGGGAAGAATATCGTGATGTATCACTAGGATTGTCTTGCAATATACTGATTATCACAGAATCGTTGTATCATGATAATATTGGCAATCGTGGAGCATGTATCGTGAAGTAACCTGTGCGCGAACAGTGCCCCTAATCTCATCACAATGAATTTAAAGCTGTTAAATTAGCGTAAAAAAAGTCCTTCATTGTTCTGCCTTGACAAAGTTTAAGTCCCACAGATGACAATTCATTTTGTGAATATACTCACAGCACCATTTTTATCCCTGTTATTTGAATTTTGACATGGTTCCTTTATCTCTGATGACACATCATTGTCATTTTATGTCTTAGTGTTTTACAATTCTTCCATGAGGCCTCTTTTTTTTTTTTTTTTAGGAAAAAAGTGACTCATAAAAACAAAAAAATAGGGCAGCAACAGATTTTAATGCTGCTTCTGCAGAAAGGACAAATTCGGCGCTCCTCTCCTGCTGAGTCGCTCAGCGAAAGGTAGAGTGAAACCCCCGACTGCCGCTGGATATCTCTCACCCTGTTTTTAGAAGTATTTTCTACTCAGCCAGAATGATAAAAATAAAAATGAAATATTCATCCAAATCGCTTTCAAATTCACTGCACAAACCGGTATTACTCGAGGGCGCGATCTTTTCCGGCTGAGCTGTCAGTCACCGGCTCCAGAAACACAAGAAAACACTGGAAGATAAAAGCCGAAAAAACGTGTAACAAAAAAAACTGGTCTCTCATCCACGTCTGATTAAGTCGGTGGAAGTTTCGGGATTACGCAGATATGACTCAGGCTGAACCTCGCTGAGTTATGAGCACGGTTAACAACATGTCAGAGTTTGTCTTTGGCAGATCCACGGCAACATCAATGATAAGAAGGGCTTTTATTGTTTTAAAGAGAGAAATTCAGACAGTCAGTCCTTCTCAAAACAAAACTCACTTCTGTATTTTCACTCCCCAAAAAATTATACAGAAACTACTGAGCTTTAAAGCTCAGTTTGTAACTTGTAACAACAGTATGTGCTGTATGACGGAGTGTAAAGTGGCTGATGGGTTCGGTTATTTGAGTAAAATGGAAACCAAGGGCTCATTTAACGCTCTCACTTTGAGTTAATTCAACCCCAAAGAAAGTTTTACCAGTTCTTTTTTATAGTTTTTATCTCGCCGTTTTTGCCTCCTCAGATGTTTTTCCCTCCACCTGCATCGTATTTTACCTCCGTGATTTTTACCTCTTCCCGTCTCTGAAGATTTCACTTTCACCGTCCTTATTTGCATCAACGTATCTCGTTTTTAAGGATCATTTTAATTACTCTCAGCTGCGTTTTACGATGCGTGCCATATAAATGGGCTATTACAGTTATTTATTGTGATTGTTATTGCAGTGCATTAACCATTTGCTCTTCATTTTCGTCAGCCTGTACTTTGTTTTGTGCCCTTTTGCCCAAGTATCTTTTCTTTTACAAACTTTTTAAACGTGTTCTTTTAATTCTGTCCAGACGCACTGTAAAAAAAAAAAACATGTGCTGCTATATCAGGTTGCTTTGACATTTTTGTGATTTTGTCCCCTTTGTTCTTGTTATTTTTCTTTCCCCACCCTTTTATTTTAATGTAATGCCCTGGCCAAAATAAAAGTATGCTTCCTCCACACCAGAGGTCACAAACTCAAATGATCTGGGGACTAATGAACATCGAGTCTCCTCAAGAGGGCGCCGGTCAAGAAGGAACATTTGGTCAGTTTAAAATTAAAAGCCAATTTATCATTATGATATTGCAATAGCAAATTTTGTGGCTATATTTTACTGAGTTTAAGATAAAAGTTTGAAAACGAGAAACCAATCTCTAAATGACACAAACAGATAAAATATAAAAAACATAAATTAAAACACGTAACAAGCTTGTGCATATAATTTAATATTGAATGTTATTAATGTGAGCAACAAAACAACACGTGCCGTTTTAAAAAGTAAGAGAAGAAGTTTTTATCGTAAGTTGATATCAAGTGTTGGGCCACAGGAAATTGAGTTGGGGGCCACATGTGGCCCGCGGGCCGTGGGTTTGAGACCTCTGCTCCTCCAATGTTTTTACAGATTCCTTTTTGCGTTTTGATATAAATGATCTTCAGCAGTTAAAACAACTGTTAAAAACTGCCTGTGATAAAACACAGCTGTTGGTTGTGGCCTCAGGCTTCACTTCTCTCTCTCTCCTCTGTGTCTAATCTGTGCCGTATATTCTCCATACATGCAAAGCAGGATGTGGGAGGCCTTGGCCTGGGATTGGCCTGGGATTGGCCCGCGTCCCGTCTCTCCCTGACTCTGATTGGTGCAGCTCTCAGTGCGGTGAACCACTGATCTTGTGCCAGTTTTAAAGATGAAGCTTTAAGAGTGTGTGGTTTTTTGAAAATTAATTTTATGACTTTTGAAGCATTGGCATTTGTATTTTTAATTTTTTTTTTTTCTCCTTGTTTTGCAATTGGAAAAGGTGCTATTTTGTTTGTATTTTGGTTTTATTAAATAAGATTTAATATAGTTTGGGTTTCAATTTTGGCTTTATTTGGTTTAAATTCAGGTTTTTATATTCCCTTTCTTAAAGCTGCCGTGTTCTGTGATTGTTGTTGTTGTTGTGATTGTTGTTGTTCTGCGTCTCTTTGCTCTACATGAACAGAAACGATAGAACATTATTTGTTTGCTGCGTCTTTCATTTGAAAACAGGCTCCGTCAGGCCAAACTACCAGGCCTGCCTGAGGGAGCGTTTGTGTGTATACAGCAGTAGAGCAGGGGCGGGCGGAGACAAGAAGCCTTTATTCTGTCAAACTGCTGAACAACTAGGTGCTTTTTTTAGCAGCAGAATTCACTTTCTGAAACAGTCGTGTTCCAAACACGGTCATGGACCCGGGTGTTTTTTTTGCTGCAAGGCAACAGCACTAACCACTACGCCACAGTGTGAAATCTTACAACTAAACCCACTAATGATCATTTTAAATCCGTTTTAAAGACCCAGGTCTTTTCTCTGCCCTTCATTTCAGGATGAGAACATTATATCCGAGCAAATCCTATTAGATTTTTTACCATTTTACTCTTTGACTGTTTGATTTTTTCATGGTTTATTGTGCTTTAATGTTCGTGTTATTGAACCTTTTACCTTCAACCACTTTGTTCAACCCTTGGTTGCTTTTAAATGAGCAATAGAAGTTTACTTATAACGATTCTGCACGACTTCACGCCTTGACAAATTGTATTGGTGCGCCAAACAAATCTGTGTGTTTTCACTTGTTTATTTATTTTTGTTGAGGCTTGAGGGACAGAGAACACATTAATGAGGTCAGGGAGACGGGAACGAGAATGAGGGAGGAATGAAAGAAGCTAATCTGCTCTGTTGATAGGAAAGAGAAAATCTTTTTAGGTCCCTTTTTTCCTGTTGTAATATTCTTTTTTGCTGAATGACAACTTGACAGCTGAAGGCCATTGTGGCTCAAACACCCACTGAAGATGACACTGACCTGGACAACAAGTGTCAGCTATTGTGTGTACATCAGTGTATATCAGTGTAATGATTAGTACAAGATGTGGTGCATGACATTCATTTTTTTTTGTACAAATACTGAATATGAGGTGTTTATTTTGGGATCTTTTAAGAAATATCTACATATATTTTATTATTATTATTATTTATTATCTTTAATTTATTGTTTTTGTTTGTTTCGAAGCGATGGGACTTCCTAGTGTTTGAATATTCTGAACTCCAACATGTGAGAGCTGTTGAAAGTAAAGGGTTGACAGTGTACTGAGCCAACAGGAGCAACTCACAAGATGAATTCAACCGCGTTCCCATCGGTCATTGAAACCCTTGAAAGTTTGTGAATTAAAAAAATAAAAATCAAGGTCCTTGAACAGTCATGTGTCATTGAAAGTGCTTGAATTTTGTGCAAGAAGGAAGTTAAGTTGATTTTTAGGGAAACGTCTTCCTTGTTTGTTATGACGCCACCTACTGTTTCATGCCCTGCATTTCTTATTCTGTACATAGACTAGGTCTACGCAGGGCAAGCATGGAGCAATAATTACTAGCAGTGTCTCTCTCCACCGTTGACGTGAGATTTAAGCAAGAGAGAGCAAATGACGTGATGCCTGGGAAATGAAAATTCCAAGATAATCCAAGATTATTCCAAACGACAAAGACTGACTTGACCAGGATTCCAAGGACAATCACTTGTCCAGATACAGAGCTTCCTGCAAATCATTAAAAATGGACGCCATGGACGAAGAAAGTCCATGGAATTTAATGTCAACCAAAGTGTAGGAACCCAGCTCAACAAAACATGTTGAGTTTAGAGGAGCAGCTTCAAGATGCATTCAAGAAACCTTGCAAATTTCATAACACACTTTACAGGACAGTAGCACTTTACAAATATTAGCAAAGTGCAGAGTCGTAGCAAAAAATATAGCAGATAAAACTGGGATTTAAGAGTCAAGGTGAACAATAAAAAGTGATTGACATCGACAGCATTGTCAGTGTTTTTTTTTTTGTTTTTTTTTTGTTGGAAACAATACAAGATGGCGCGGAAAGAAAAACAGCAACAAATGTCAGGGTGGTTCCTGTTTTAAAGGATCTTTCAGTTAATCTGAACAATGGGAAAAATGATTTTGAGCAACGATCACCGCAAACATTCGCAGCTAAGAAGACGAACAAGACAAGACAAGACATTTACAGAAATCACCCTGTAGGAAGTGAACGGCTATATGTTTTAATTGAAACCCCTGCAGTGATGTTTGACAGCTGTATATTTTCATAAAAGCAGATAAAATTGGGCACATTTTTACTCATATCCTTCCTTCTTTAAACAGTAATGTATTTTTTTTTAAAAGCACAACTCTTGTGATTTAAAATGGTGACTAAAATATAGAGTTATATTTTAGTCAAATTTTACTTGCACGTTTTGCCTGGTGTATTCTGACCAACAGCAATCAGGGCAGTGACAATGTTCTCTGGAATTTGTAAATGGAATATAGAGGGCTATCCATTGAATCCAAACCCAAGCCATTTGGCGGTGGCAGTATTTGAAGAATCACAGGAGGGGGCTGCTTGAAAATCCCCCCACTGTGGCGGCTCTTTAAACTTTCTCGGCCTGGGACAGAAATGGAATAAATTTTGCTTCTCTCATGGATTAAAACTCATTAGGACGCTGTCTTGTAATGGCAGGACCATCCAAAAACAGGGACCATGACCTACTTTTCCTTTTTAGATATGGTGAGTTTGAATTCTGTGCTATTTTTTTTAATTTTTTTTCCATTTCATCTTAATTTATACATTGTTCAGAGGGTTATGATTGTCTTTTCAAGTACTCTAATAAATCTATACTGGCAGGTTTTAACTCCTGTGAGGATAAACCTTAATAAAAATTAGGCAAATGTATTAATAAAAATACAATTAACGAGATAGATAGATAGATAGATAGATAGATAGATAGATAGATAGATAGATAGATAGATAGATAGATAGATAGATAGATAGATAGATAGATAGAATACAATATTTAGCAATATTTACATATATTTTAAATACTGGCAAGTGTTTAGTTTAATTTCACTGACGTGAGATGATAAGATCATTTTTTTGTTTAAAGGAAAAGTGATATAGTACTGGATATGCAACAATAATAACTGAAATAATATTGATAACAGCTCTTTTATGTAGCAGATTTCAAAACAAGTTTCAAAAATGCTCTGGAAAATAACAGTAGAATAAAATATTGGAAGTAAAAAACAAAAAAGGGTTCACAACTGTGTGGGTGGTTTGTTTACTGGCGTAGAGTATTTGCTGTGTGAACAGGTTTTACATTTAGTATTTAGTCCTCGTTCTTCAAGCGAAATATAGAATCGCAAACATGAAACATGTCAAACCACGATATCAAGTAAATGTGTATGAATTGGTTTGACTTTTCATGGTTTATTAAATAAAATATAACTCAAAGAATAAAAATAAAAGTGTTTAACATTTCTAACATATACAGTGAAAAACAGTTAAGTACCACTGTGTCCCTGGAAGGGCAATAATGCTTGTCTCTGGGGACATAGAGCTTTTCTTAGTATCAAGTACAATTTAACATATACGCTTATGTACTTTTTCAATACTGTACTACCATCAAGGGTACAATTCTATTTTATTTAAAGAGAAAGAACAATAATTGTCCATACAATTACATTAATTACATTTTCACTGTTTACTTGGACGGAAAAAAAAAAGGTCATTCATGGATTAAAACTACAAACAACACGTAAAATGTTCAGAGGGAATGTAAGTAAACTGTCCAAGGAACATTTTCCTTTTGGTGCGTCTCAACCTTTGGAGTGATTTTTGATTCAGTTCACGTCTGTGATTGTCAAAAGGTGCGTTTCAGGCACTTTCCCGCATGTGTGCCTACAGAACAGGTACAGAAGTCTTCTTATCTTGTACCACTATTTGTGATTGAAATCCACATTGTATTTTTGAAGGGTGACACATGTACTCGCATTAAATCTAGTCAATATCATGGTCAAAGCAGGTTTTATGAAAAAAACAAAACAAAAAAAACCCCCACAGATTTATAACGTTATCCTGATAAATCCTGGAGCTTTAGAAGCATGTGCCGTCAGCAAATACTGAAGGAAAGCATTTATGGTTGGATGAATCCAGGTGAACTTCCTCATCCTGTTGTTGCTCATCCGGCCAAGTAAAACCAACAAAGCAATTTGCTTTAAGATGGGCGGGACTCAGCGCAGATTTGCTGTTGGATTCTGTAGTGATGGTGCATATTTAACAGGCTGCTTCTGCATTCGCCGCCAGGTTCTGGCGTCGACGCTGTCCACATGTAACCGCGCGTCGGGCGTGAGATTTGCGAGCAGGTATAGAGGCGGAGGAATTCTGACATGTGACAGAAGGAAAGGGAACATTGAGATTGACAGCAGCAGACTGTATTATGACTGTGTGGTCCTTGGGGGGGGTCCGTCAGAAAAGGCCATGTCTTCACAGTCATTTCCATCGCTATTGGACCGGTCATAATATTTGAGATACTTTTGGGACCAATTCTTTGATTAAAAGAACAGTTTGAAAGAGAAAGAGAAGAAGAAGACGGCAAAGAACAAAAAAGAAAAACGCAGATCTGACCTTTTCTAGTCAATAGTAAGTCAGATTCCTTAAGGCGTCTGGCACCTTATACATGATAATACGTTTCACCTCCATTATCATCAGCAGCTACTGACGTCAGTTCTCTTGCAGTCGCTGCCAGACGTGGATTAATTTAAATCCCTGAACTTATGGCAACAGAAACTTGTGAGGCCTTTTATGGGATGATGGTGAAAAATCCTGTGAAACATATGGATGTGGATAAACTGCAGTCATCTGTGTTGAATTAAACATTTTATATTTATCAGTTAAACCTACAAAAAAATAAAAAACTACTAGACTTGGTCCTGAGTGATGATGCCGCTGCTACAGGTCTGAACGCTCCAGAAGTGAACAGAATATCTGATCACTAGAAACGTATTTGGACGTGGTTTGTGTTCGGGATGAGCAGATACGATACTTACAATACAGGTCCAGAACACTTGGTCAGATATGAGAAAGAGAAAAGAGGACTGACCTGATTACGATCCTAACCCAGTAATGAATCACAAATAAAGCAGGAACCGACACAACATGAAGTTTGTCTGTTGCCTCTTAGACATATTTGGCAGTTTTGCCATTTGTCATAAATCCCAACATTTTTTGACAGCAATTATGCCATGTTTCAAAATATTCATAAAAAATTTGTTTCCAAAAGTGGCTTAATGTCAGGTTTTAGGTTCTGTTTAGGTTCCGAGGTTGGGTTTTGTCCGAATTTTTTTTGTGATGTGCGGGTGATCACTCGTGTACATTCTCATTCAATTTTGGCAACAATGTCGCAAAATGTTGTCAAATTTTCAAGGAATCTCTATCGCCTCTAATGAGCAAACAGTAAAAATTAGAATATCTCTGTCATTTGATCCGGGTTATGGATTTGGTTGGTTATTTAAATGCAAAACGGTTCAGCTAACAGCTATAAGCAGCTACAGTTCTATGCAGATCCTGAAATTGTATATAAAATGTTGGGGAAAATAAAGTGTAAGCTGACTTTGAAGAGCAAGTTTTTCTCAGTTTCTCTTTTATTAAGTGTCTTAATGACGTCTGTCAGATGAACAGATCATTAGGGCTCTGAAGGATATTGTAGAATTTCTTGAATTGCTCTGCACTTGTCTAAAAAGCATATATTCACTCGTCATTATACGCTGATGTAATGATGAATTACACGATTTCAGAGCAATTCTGGTCCTTACCACAAATTAGATTCTGGATTTGAAACTTTGCTCTGGTGTGACGCTCATGTACAGTGAAGACTGAGTAAAAAAATAAGTAGAGAAAAGGGATTAAAACAATGACGAAATAAAAGACTACATTGCTTTGTTTTTACACAAACATTTTAGGATCCACTGGATCCAGAAGAACTTTCTGGATCCAGTGGAACTTTACCTGCTTATAGATATTACCATCTTAAATAAACATGACAACATTCATTCTGACCTGTTCAGTTAAACACATCAGGACTGAACCGTGTTACATTTAAATTGCCACCAAATCTGGATTAGATCTGGTCTGATCCAGATTATACGTAATAAAAAGTTTGTTTTGACAGAGATATGATTGTTTGTCCCAGTTCTAATGTATTTATGACGTCATCAGTGATGCAGTGGGAACATAACCCATCGCAGAAAATTCTGATTGATCTGTCAAAAACTGCAGACAGGAAGTTACTAGAAAGGGGACGAACTTGCCGATAAACTCGCGTTCATGAAAACATAACCTCCTTGGTGGAAATAATTTAAATTTTTTAGCTCATACAATTTTCCAAATGATCAGAAAAAGATATGAAATGTAAAATGGATCAAATTTCTAAACTACCCAGAGGGAGGAAGTGCTGACGGGAAACGTGGGATTACAAATTTTAGGATGACAATGCTTTGGATTTTGAGGATTTCACTCAATCTTAATCAGAATCCAGCAGCGTCAAAACAAGCATTCGACATTTCCACAACCAGAAAGCCGCTCATCTAATTTGTAACCCCATTTTGTTTCTGCGGATAACTATCTTTTAATTGCTGCTCTTTTTCTTCTGCGTTCACACTGTCAAGTCTCTCACTCCCCAAAGGTCAGCGTGTGCTGTCGCCGCCGCCGCCGCCGCCCCCACCGCGTGCGTACACGTCAGCGCGCGGCTCCAGATGGACAGATCTGTAATTGCGCGGGTCATGCTCTCTGTGCCATGTCACTTGCCATGGCAACTGGTAGTCAAATGGGATGCCACGCGGTGGGATGAAGAAAAAAAAGGGGGGGGGGGGGGGGAAAGGGGGGGGGGGGGCAAAGGAAGGGGCGATGAAGAAGGATGAAAAGAGGAAAGACTGTTGATAAATCTGTCACCTTGTCGGGGCTGAAGCAGAGCGGGTCGCTCTAGTCTCTCTATTCCTTTGACAGATAGAATCACTGTGAAGCTGGAAGAGGGACACAGTCAGAGACTGAGGGTGTGTCGTTCACGACACAACACAACACAACACAAGCAAAGTGTGTGTGTGTGTCTCGGTGTGGGTCAAGCGTCCTCTCACTCAGCGTGTGATCTTGATGCCGCGCCCCACTCCCTGCCCATAATCCCCTTCTCCCCAGGCGCTTCACTCTCCCACAACTCGCCCACATGCTGAGATGAAGTTATCACACTACACACACTATACCCTTGTTTGTCAACCTCTTGACTGTGTGTGTGTGTGTGTGTGGGGGGGGGGTTACTCCTGGCTCTCCGCTCTCTCTGTGAAAAGGTTCTGCAGTCAGACACGCATGTTTGCGGCATAATAAGGCAAAGCTGCTACAAACACCACACTATTCATGGAGACTAATGGGAAATGAGAGTCCATGAATTTCTCCCTCTGCGCGGCTCAACACCGAAAAGGTGTGAGAGTGAGTCCAGAAGCTTATGACGAGCCTGAGCTGCAGAAGAAACGATGAGGGTGAAGCCGAGGCAGATGGATGTGGACTTCAACATCCTTAACCACTTCTTTATATCCATGCCCCCCCCCCCCCCACCTGTCGCTC